>VXAC01002073.1:352634-368621 GCA_013399225.1 Rhipidura dahli
GGAGCCGGGGCGCTGCGGTCGGCGGGGCGCGGGGCAGGGAGGCAGCGCGCTGCCTTCTTGCATCAGCCTCGGGTCTCCTGACATTGCAAAAGGCTGTTTCGGCGATATTTGCCTTGGGTCCCAGCTCGGGTTCGTGCCGCCGACTGGAGTTCAAAATGCCTAGCTGGAAAAACAAATAGAGATCAAAGAGGACAAAATGGATCCAGAATTTCTTCTAGATTGAAGAAAAAAATATAATCAAAATACAGATCTTCTGCACCGAGATTACAAAACCAAGGATTTTTCTCTTCCTCTTCAGTCACTTTTACCTCATTGTCATTCTTGAGGAATTACAAATCAACTCTTCTTCCTTTCCTCTTTTTAAAGAAAAAAAGAAAAAAGAAAGGCTGTCCTATAAATCTGTTTTCTAAAGAGTCAAGAGGGCTGTGTTGCCAAGAGATATTAAGGGGTTTAGACAGAGTGCCCACGTGAAAGTGGCTGTTCGCGAGGCAGGCATGGATTACGTTTTAAAGGTTATAACAGGTTAGTTCTCTCCTGCCATTTCTGCTCGGCACCTGGAGAGAGTGAGGGCCAGATCATCTCCCACAGTCGTGAAAATAAACGTCGCTTGCAAACTAATCAGTTATTCACATTGTTTGTTCAGCACCGATGCTGGAAGGCAACTCCCCAATTAGGAGCCATTTCAGCTGTAACTGAAGTCATGCAAGCACTGCACGCTTTGTTTCTAGCCTGTTATATCTCTACTTTATCCAGTGACAGCCGCACATTAGGCTGTGCTCGGCTGTGCTCGATGGGAACTGAGGCGCACTCTCAGTTTGAGTGTGGCACAGAGCAGCTCCCTGCTGCCTTCCTGCCAGATTTGGCCGGTGGGACAATTCTTTCTGCTCTTCAGGAGTTTTTCCACCATCATCCAAAATAGGGGTTTCTTTGCCTCCCAGCTCCTCAGTAAACTTGTACAGTAGCATCTGTTCCCCACCTCTAGGTGAGACAACTCTGTATTGGTGTCCAGTGATAACACCCTTTAACCCTCCCCTTGTTCCTTCTCCCCTCCCCTTCCTCTTCCCCAGAAGA
Source organism: Rhipidura dahli (assembly GCA_013399225.1). Lineage (NCBI taxonomy): Eukaryota > Metazoa > Chordata > Aves > Passeriformes > Rhipiduridae > Rhipidura > Rhipidura dahli. The sequence goes on from VXAC01002073.1 coordinate 353,706, forward strand.
GGAAACGGCAGATCAGGTAGAGTTGAGATCTGTCTGTCCTCAGGAGCTGCATAAAAAGCCTCATGCTGCCTTCTCTCCTAGGCTGGAGGATGGTGCAGATGACAGAATAGTACAACGATGGAAAAAATGGTAGGGAAGAATTTCAGGAGTTCGGGGGGAAATGTTACAGGGACAGAAGCGAGAGATGGGTGGAGGTTCAGGTACCTGGGTGATGCGGGCCATATAAGTGCTCAGGCAGATCGACGGTGAGCTCTGCCCTTCGGTTCTGTCCTTATTTGTCCGTTGGTTGTCCGGGCACCACGGTGATGGGAACGTTAGAAATACCAGCAGATCTCACGTAGGCAGCTTGATGATGACTCTGAGCGTGGCAGAAGGCATGACTCTTCACACGGGACTAGGGTTTGTGCTTTGATGATAACATTTATCTGGCTGTCAGGCTGATCTATCTAGCTAGCCAGGCACATTAGAGAGCATTAAATAAAAGCCTTGACAGAGTCTGAGTTGGGGAAGCAGGGTCCAGCGTGTGACAGGCAGCTTTCCTGGAAGTGAAGGAGGAGTAGTGAAGGAATCACGGTTCTCCTTTGGTGAACGCTCAGGGGCATGACTCCTTACTGAGGTAGTTGTTATGGGTGCTCCTACAGCAAGACTGGGATGGTGGGAAATTGTTTCATGGTTGGGTCTGGGCAGCACTGATGCCACAGGTGTCTGCCTTCACTGGTGGTGATAGCTTTTCCATGCAGGCAAGGGAGGGAAAGGTGCTTTTGCAGTGCCACCCTCCCCAGCTGACTGTGCTGAACGGTGTGCACAGTCCTCACACACCATGGGATCAGACAGGTTGCACTGTTGTCCCCTTCCTACCTTTCCTACCTGTCCTGCCTTTCCTAGAGAATGGGGGATAGGTGGTTATTCCCTATCTTCCTTCATCTGTGGGTCTTGCTGGCAGCCTGGTGACAGGTCACTCCTGTTGACAGTCTGGGAGCTCTTCCCTTCCTGCCCCGAACAGGAGCAGGACCTGGATATACCAGCTGTATTGCCATAGGGAACAGGCAGTGATCAGACACTGAGGGAGGGAGAACAAGCCTGTGACTAGACTGTTAATGATCGCACACCCGCCAGGCTGCCTGTCTTTGGTGTGCCTCTGCACCACGCCACGATGGGGAGCCACCAGAACCTGCTTCCACAGCCCAGAGGCAGCTGGGACACAGCGGGTCACCTTTCCCAGAGCTGTTCCTGTGCTCTGAGGACAGGCTGGAAAGAGGAGCACTCCTTTGGGAGCAGGGGTGAGGGATATCTGAGGGGCTCACTGATTCCTGAGCAACCCCAAGTCCCTTCTCCTGTCTGTTCTGTCAGAGGTGCCTTGGCTGTGCTGGCAGCTTGCAAGATTACTGACCTCTGTCTGCACGTACAATGGAGAAGGAGCGCAGTGAGTCCCATTCCCCCCCTCTCCTAAGTAGAAAACGCTGAGAATTTCTAGTGCCTAAGACGAAAAGTGCCTTAACTCCTGTCCCAGAGTCCCTCTCAAAGTGGATGGATTGTTTGTTCCAGTCCTAAACAGTTACAAAGCTCTTTTAATGAGGCTGTACAGATTAGGGGGAGGGGAAGGGAGAGAAAGAGTGCTGCTGGTGGTGGTGAGGGGGGTGATGGTTAGAGAGGAATGACTTGATTAACCTTTTCTCTCCCTTCAGAGAAAAGCTTGCTTTGGACAGGGACTGGAGGAGAAGGGAGACAGGGGAGGTGCAGACACATGGATGGTGTGAAGTAGGTTTATTTGTTAGGGAAGGTTTTACACCACAGAGGGAGGGATGTGCATTTGCTACAACCTGCAAAGAGCACGGAAAGGAGTTTCTTCTGTCAGCCCCATTCTGGGCTCCTTTATCCTACTCTCAGGGCCAGGCCAGGGGTTGCTTCCATGCTGCTGTGAAATGTTGAAAATCTACTGGAAGGAAATTTTGTTACAGAGCTGTTGGGTAATGCCAAAAGCCAGCAGAGGAGAGCATGACCTTCAGGCTCCTACCGAAGGGCACAGTTGGCCTGCTTGGCCTGAGGAATGTTTTTGGTTCCCCATGTCTGATATGTAGCAGACTGTTTTGAAGTGAGGCACAAACCCCTGCCTCACCTGCTGTTCTGGTGGACGTGCTTTGAAGGCACTAGGCACAGGTGAAAGGCACCGCTGAAAGGGCAGAAAAGTTTCTTGGAATAGTGAGCAGAGTGTGTTACTGATAGTTCTGGGAAACCTTTCTACTTTCTGGTGAGAGCTCCCCTGGGAAAGATCAGGAGCTCTTTGCCCACTTTGCACCGCTCTCATTTCCCATCTTTGGGGTCAGATCACATCCCAGGTCCAGGTGAGCACTGCGAGAGTGTTCTGGCTCCTGCTCCACTACATCAGAGGCAGGGCGAGGTGCTGGCTAGTGGTGCAGGTGAGCAGCAAAAGCCTGTGGCTTTCATCTGCTTCTCACCACTTGTGCAGCCTCTGTGCTTGCATGTGAGGAGGCAGTGGGCTTGGCAGCTGGCTGGGCAGTTTTGCGTAGAGAAGGGGTAAAAATGATCGTCAAGGTGTCTCCAAGCTAATTTTGCTCAGTCTGTCATGGTCATTTTGTTCATGAACCAGAAATCCCTCTGTGAAAAGTCTTGGGGGCGTTGTGACTTGAATAAACTGACTTGGCTCGTGATCCTCGTCCTGTGCCATAGCAGATTGAGGCTTTTCTGCCCTTGATGCGGTTTTCTTTTTACCCATAGATTGTCAGGCACTGAGTGGCTTTGGAAGGCCACTGTAGCCTCCGCTGCCTCCATTTTGTTTGTGCTGTTGCAGTGACCTTCACACTTCAGGACTGAACTGTTTCTAGGAACCTGCTTTTTCAAGTGTTGTCACAGCACTGAGACTGGGCATATAGTCCTCTCCTCCCCAGAGAAGAAACAGATCCGCACATGGGGCAGCTCAGGTCTGGGCTGGTAAGTTATGCCCAGCTACCGAAAGACTTTGGTTGAAATGAGAAACAAGTTCGGTCAGGGGGACCTTAGACAAAGGGAACTATGCACAGACACAAAGGAATGTCTGGGAGAGGGGCTGCTAGCTGGTTCTCTTGCCCCTTCCTTTTAAAAGCTGACAGTTTTAGCTGCTTGGATGGTGGTGCTTCCCCAGGGCTGTCTAAAAGACCGTAGGTGGCAGATTCCTGTTGTGAGCTTGGGGTGGACTTGGCCTTAATTCAGTTCTGTCTTCAGCTACAAGATCAGAGGGCCTTTTTCTAAGCCTAAACACAGCATAGTGCTGACAAAGCAGTTTTTTATATGGATCACCGTGTTCCTTCATGGGCCTCTGCTGAAAGGCAAGCAGGTTGTGGGGTGGATGGCATCACACAGGTGGCAACATACCTCAGAGATCTGAAGGAAGCTGGGCCTTTTCCATTTTGGTTCAGAACAGAACGGCAGGGGGAAGCCTGACTTGGCTGGAAAGTTACGTCAGAGCTAAAGCCCTCATGAAGAGCAGGAAGAGTGGCTTTCTTGTTTCACCTGGAATTAAAAAGACTTCCTTAGTAAAGTGGTGTAATATTTCTCCATACCATTTTAGGGGTGGGTTACCTGTCACCAGTCCAGCCTGCCTCAGTGCTTTGGAAATGCCCCTCGTCCCAAAGGGCAGCAGGGGTGACTGCAGAGCTTGCAGCCTTTTCGGTTTTGGCCCAGGGGAGGCTGTGGAGCGCAGCAATGGGATCCATGCGGGGGCTGGGCACCGTTAGGTGAGGGCGCGCGTCGCCCTCCCTCCCTTTCTTCCTTCGGAGAGGAAGAAAACCTGGGCGGTTTGGCGGCGTCCGTCGGCAAAGTGGTGCTGTCACAGTTAATCGTCATGACACCCGGCCAGATGCCGACACCTCCGTGGCCACCACTGCTGGGTGACAGACATCTGTGACATTGAGAGGGGAGTGATGCCCTTTCGTGCCTGGCCGTCCTTCTCCCCGCTCTGCCCTCCCGGGCCAGATTCACCTTTAACGGGGAGAGGCGGTGCCCAGGTCCACCGGTCGTGTCGGCAGCAGCAGCAGCAGGTCACCCCGTTACTGTTCTCCCCCGGGCTCGAATCTGCTCCCGGTGTTTGCCCGCGGTCACTGACAGCAGCTCCCCGGGGACGCGTTTCTCCCTTTGGGGCCTCGCTCGGGCCCGCCACACGGCCCTGCCAGCCCCGTCCCCCTGTCCGGGGCCGTCCCGCCCGTGCCCCTCTCGGCTCCCCCGGGGGCCGGGGGAACAAAAGGTCCCTCTGTGCCCGCCGGGGCGGCCTGCGGGGAGCGGCTCCGCCTCGGGAGCGCCCCCTCCCGCCGGGGTCCCTCCGCCCCCTGCCCGCCGGGGCGNCGGTGCCAGGGCGGGCAGCAGGGCTGGCCCAGCCCGCCCCTGGCTTACCGCAACTCAGAGGGAAACTGCGTGCGTGCGCCAGTGCACATACGCACGCTCATTCATATATATAAATATATATATATATCTACACAGACACGGGCGCACACAAAGAGCTGAGTAGCGGCGAGCGGTTTGCTGGGGATTCGCCTCAGTGTTGTAGGAAGGGATTTGTCAAATTTTGCTGCCCGCCTCTTTCCCGGCGGCGCTGGTGATGCCCGGCCGGGTGGCCGGGGCTGATCCCCAAACAAAGGCCGGAGCGGCCCCCAGACGGCAGGTCTCTGGGGAAGAGAAGGAGAAAAGGGCAGTCCAGGATGATTTTCTGGGCTTATGCCTACAAGCAGTCCCAGGTTCCCCCCCAGTCAGGATATTGCTAAGCACAGTACAGAGCCAGGCTTGAAAAATACACCTTTTTATTCTGGTTTGGGCTAGCAGACTTTGCAGATTCAGGGAAAAGCACTACAATCTGATAGGTTCTACTTAATTTGCTCCTGGTGGTCCAGTATGGACAGAACCATTGCCTGGTGAGGAAACAAGGTGGTGCCTCTGCAGCTGCTGTGATTTTGTGTCTTTCCGGTTGCTCAAAGGCCAGGCTGTGGCAGTGTCCTCTGCCTCGTTGGTTCATGCAAGGAAATGTAGACCAGAAGGGCAGTCAGCCCCTGGGTTAGTCAGAGACGCCTCCTGTGAGCACCCTGTATAGTGAAGCCCGGTGCGTGTCAGGAGGTTGGCTTCTGTCCACAGTCCTCAGTTCAGCAGTGGGATAAAAGGGCTGTGGACTTTGGAACCTTCTGGCTGAGGTGATCATCACCTGCTTTAAGACCATCCTGACTGTGTTTTCCCCTTATGTGCGTAGCAGAGCAGATCACTTGTTGCATGACGGGGTCTGGCAGACGTCTTGCAGGGTCCCCACGGGCTGTGACCTTCAGCGTTATTCCAGCCAGAGGTCAGCAGAGGGCTCCAGCAGTGTGGGCCCAGATTGTGGTATTGTAGTGGGTTTTTTTCTTTTCTTTTTTCTTTTTTTTTTTTCTCTTGTAGCAGTCAGTTTCAATTTCTGTAGCTTTATTGGTGTGACAGACTCCATGTGTGTTGCCAGAGGTTTGTGGCAGGCCGTGCTTGGGATAGGTGTCCATTTTGCATGGGCAAAATTTCTGATTTGCTGGCGGGCTGCCGCCTGTTGTGCTTGACCCTTGCTCCTGCTGAAGTCAACAGAAGAAGGTTCAGTGACTCCAGAGGGATCAAGATGGAGCCTGCTGTGAGGCTTATTTTGGTAACCAGTTCTCTGCTGTTGGTAGAAAAGAGCTAGTGTCCTCATCTGTGCCATTTGTTGTGTCCAGCAAATCCCTCCTGGGGAGGGAAAGAATCAAACAGAATTAACTTCTGTCACAAGAAGGCTGATGGGATTGCAGGAGAAGCTGGTCTGGCAATATAAGTGGTGAGACTTTGGTGTTATTGTCCTGATGCTATTTCAGGTTCTGCAATGTAGATATATATGTGAACTGGAAGTTAGGACTCCTGGCATTACCTTCCTGGCTCTACCTCTGTCCCATGGTTTGACCTTAGAGGTCCTCTCTCTATACCTCAGTTTCTCCTCTGTGAAGAGGAGATGATGACAGGCATCTGTTACCCAAAGACAGTCCTGTAGTTCCATCTACTTTAGTTTTTGGGGGCTTGGGGTGAAAGGTGTGTTTGTGTCTTTGGCCATTTTATGCTTTCTGTGAGATGTCAGGCTGTGACAGGTTTTTATTTGAGATGGACTTAGTCTGATTAGAGACTGTAATTTTAGCTTTAGCCCCTATCTTTTTGTGCTCAAGAGAGGCTTCCAGATGTTTTGTGGCACAGGAAGTTGTAGAGGAGTCAGACAAACACTCTTAATTCCACGGGAAAAGATTTTCTGGTAAAATAAAGGAAACCACCAGCACTTGTGGCTGCACTTTTATTTTTAAAATAACAGTGTGTCTGTATTGCTACTAAGCTGTTGATGGGGAGGGAGACAAAATGATAGTAGACTTCCTCCTTTTCTAGTCCAGCATGTTCTCACTTGACCACTCCAAATTTGAACTTAAACTCTTCCTTGAAGAGTTAATGTGGATCCTGTCTGCGTTTTAACCTTTCTTCCCCCTCCATTTACAATGAAGAAGCTCTGACTCAAATCTGGAGGTGTTTTGCAGGGTAGGAGTGTGAGTTAATTGTGGGATTAACTTCTAATGTGGGCTGAAGCCCAAATTGCAGGAAGGGAGCAGATCTGGTGGTGTTAGTCCTTCGGTGACCTTCCTGTGCTTCCCCATGAAAGAGACCTTCTTCCATTTGTGACACAGCCAATGGAAAGAAAGCACAGACAGAATCAGCCCAGCAAAGCGTGGGATCTTAGCTCCCAGTACATAGGAGTAAGTGTAGGTATGGTAGAAGGGGCAGGACTTTGCTGTGGAGATGACTGTACCTCAGTCACACGCTCCAGTTTGGTTTGGGTGGTAACTGTGCAAATGAACTACAGAGCGTAGCACAGTCTCCATGTGAATGCTCTGTGTCCAGCAAAATACAGCAGTGTGCCTTTTGTGGCAGGCTTTTCTGACTGGTAGCTAGGGAAAGATTCCCTGGTTCCTTTTCAGAGGTTGATTTAGACTTTGGAAAACCATCATGTGTTAAATTAAAGGTAGAAACTCCAGATCTCAAGTATAGTTTTCAGGGTGCAGGTGTGAAAGAAAAGACCCTGCAAAAGAAGTTGAGTGTGCTGTCCCGGGGCAAATCTGTAATCTGGATTCTCTGGTGTAATCCAAATGCTTGGGTAGTGCAAACATTTAGGAAAGCATGGCAGATGTCAGTCAGTTTCACTTCACGTTTCTACTCTTGTTTCGGTTTCTGCCTCTTTTATGCCCCAGACTGGTGTGGTGAGCAGCATTTCATCTGCACAGGTAACTGCTGCTTTCCTTCCCTTTTACGTTCCGTCCCTCCCCTTGACGTGGGTCTGTAAGCATTTTTACCCTGAACTATGCCTTTACTGCCAGAGTTCTCAGATCCTGTGTCTGGCACAGTGTGAATAATCAACAGTACAGTTCAGCGACTATAATTGTGCCTACAGAATTTCCCACGTATTAAATTGTTCAACTTGTTGGAACATAGGCGGTGACTTAGGTCACTCCAAAGGGGAACAGGAAGAAGGAGGTAGTCACAGACAAGATAGGAGAGCAGACAGGAGACACATGGCAGTTAGGGGAGGAGAGAAGAGGAAGGGAAGGAACAAGGAACAGAAACATATTGTCTTCTAGACAAGGAATACCAACAAGCGGTCCATGCCTGCCAGGCTGCATTTCCCTTCACAAGCCACTTTCTCTTTTAATAGCTGCTCACGCTCTCTGACACTTCAAACTCCTTGGGTGGAAGCTCCTCCCCTCTTGTACCCAATCTCAGCACTTCAGCACTATGGCACTGTCAGCCCTGCATGACCTAGAATTAACTTTCAACAATTAACTGCGGGCTGTGAGCTCCAAGCCCTGCAGCTTTTGCATTTTTGTGGCAAAGTAACCTTTATGCCAGTTTGTCACAAGTTCAGGGCACTATAGAAACGCTTACGGGAGACCATTATTTTCCATGATGCAAGCAGTTTGCTCTTATCACTCTGAGTTATCAACCTTGGTGCTGGAGGACTCTGCATGCTGTACAGGTGGATCATTATAGTGCATAACAGCATGGGGCAGGTACTATCTCCTTGTGCACACTCTTATCCTCTGCTCCATGTGAGACATCCTCCGTTGCCAGTCTGGTGCTAGTGCTAGGAGGCCTGGAGGGCTCCAGGTACTCCCCTGTTTGCAGTACTCTACTAGCGCCCAGGGTTTGTGTGTGTGTACTTATCTGTACTATCTCTCATCTCTTTAAATCTCTCCAACCCTTGACCAAGCAGCAAAATGAAGCTTTGGCAAGAGACTGGGAAACATTGAGAAACGCTTGTGAAATCAGTGCAGATCGCAAGCAGTTAGTGTTTGCTCCATTTGTAGGAAGGCATGGGATAATGGCAGATCCACCCTGTTCCCCCTCCCACACTGTCTCATTGTGGTTCAGTAGCCAAATATATAGTCTGGTTAATCCTGAGGGTGCTGTGAGATTACTTTGAATCTTTCAGTGGGTGGCTTGGTTCCTCAGTCTGGGAAAGTGGTCAGTGTGGAGACACCAAGGCTGTGACTTGTAGTGGATGCTGTCATGGTTCCATGGTGACCTGCTGAGGTGGATGTTCTGCATGGTCAGAAGAGGTAGATGACAGGAAGGGTGAAGATACATAGCTCCATGGTTCAGAGCCTCTGCTTGCTCTTAGAAGTGTCTGTGTGCTGAGGTCTGTGCAGAGGATGCTTCTGGCTTTAAAACCTACTGGGGCATCCAGTGGCTGTTTTGAAAGAGGGTAAAGGGCAAAGCAGTGAAGGGCCTTAATCCAGAGTGCAGATTATCTGCTACAGCTTCAGGGTTTTTTTGGCTGAGCTGATACTCTTGGTGGCAGCGTACCAGGAGTATGGGGAATAGCAGAGAAGAGGTCTGGGGAAGAGTCACCTGTGGCATGCATCATGGTACCAGGGAGGCAAATAGTGAGGCTCTCTTGTCCATCTTGCCTTTGCCCTGAAGCAGCTGTAGGAAGAGATTGTCTTTTTCCCTTCCCACTTGATGTGTCTGTATGTAGAGCACAGACAAAGGACTTAGGCCTCCAAGACTGTTAGTGAAGAGCATAGGGTAGTTGTGTTGCAACTGTCTGGCTCACTTTAAGGGGCAAAGCATTGGACATTCTTGAGCTGAGTTTGCATTAACTTATTCCCTCCATTCCTCTTTTAGTTATCAAATTCCTGGAAGTCTACGAGCGCAGCTTCTGCAGGACTATTGAGACCCTGGTGGACATTTTCCAGGAGTACCCTGATGAGGTGGAGTACATATTCAAGCCATCCTGTGTGCCTCTGATGAGATGTGCGGGTTGCTGCGGAGATGAGGGCCTAGAATGTGTCCCTGTGGATGTGTACAACGTCACGATGGAGGTGAGGGTCCAGCTTGCAATCTGCCATGCTTGTTTGGAAGGAAGCAAGTCAGCCATCGCAGCCACCCCAAGTCCCAGCTCCCAGCTAATTCAGAGGAAGGGCAGTCTACCCTGAGGAACCTCTCTTCTGACTCTGGTGCACAGTGTTCCACCATGCAGGGTTGAAAGATGAGTTACCTATGTCTATTTAAGGCTAGGAGGAGAGTCTGTTTTTTGGCTCTTGCCCAAATACAGTAGGTAGGAGCATTTCTGCAAAAGAGCACTTTGTGCTTAGAAAATACAAAGGAGCATTTCTGGTGGTGTTATCTCCAAGTTCCCAAAGAAGATACTCCTTGGGCCCTTGCTCCACCTGAACTGTACACACAGCTGTTCTGAAGGCAGCTGAGTAGGGTAAAAGGGGAGAACCTGTCAGTACTCTCTCCTGTGAGGTCAGCCTATACCAACAGAGCAGGGAATTTGGGTCATTAGCTACCCTGGCACAGCAGGGGTGAAAGGGGCTCTAAAAAACAAACTGCTTCTGTGTCAGCTGGAAAAGCCTTTCTTCCTCTGGGCATCTTCCTTCTTTGTTTGGAGGCTGCTGAATTCATTTCTTGTAAGAGACAGAGGTGGCCATGATAGCAAAGGCTGGGCCTGTGGGGAAGATGCAAATTGCTTTAGAGAGCTTTGTTACTGCCCTCGTCTGTCAGGCTGGATCCCAGCTTGTGTCCAAAATCATGCTGGTGCCCATTACCCATACCCATAGCTCCCTCACCTACTTCTGTCCCTCAGCCTCTTGAATAACCACTGCAAATATTGCTGTCACTTTTTAATATCAATGAGAGATGTGCAGTGTTAAGTGATTAAGCAGAAGGTCCATTTACTTGTTATTTGGGCTGTGTTTGAATTCTGTTGGAGAACCTGCCTGTGCCCTTTCATGGTTCCCCATACTGCTTTTCCACTTGCAGGCTCCAGCCTGGGTACCAGAACATACTAGCTTGGTGTACCTGGGAGTGGTTTTCTTCCTACCATTCCTTGCTGAACTACAGTTCTTGGCTGGTGTGCCTGCATGCCTGTAAGGGGTCAGAGGCACTTAAGCAGATCACTAGAGCTAGTGGTCCAGCCATGTTCTGGGTTAAGAGACTGCAACAATATTCCATAGCTTCTAAATAACTTCTCTGGAGGTACCTGGGGCTGGGGCTTGGGTGATGTCCGGCTTTGCTGGGCTCTTATAAACACAGATCTCCATATGTATTTTGTGTGTCAAGTCACTGAGAAAGTGATATGTCAGCTGGGAAGTAATGGTGGCTTAAGGAAAGAGAGTTGGATATGGAATTTTTGATTTGGATCTTTGTGTGAGACTGTAGCATTGCTTCTGCATGAGCAGGCTGGATGTTCAGCTACTGTCTGTCCAGCATCAGCCAGGGAAGGCTCATTGAGAACCTTGCTATGGTCTTATGCCCTCTCCCATGCCTGTCCCCGAGGCAGTCCACCAGTGCTGGCACTGGGCATGCACGAGCAAACAGAGCTTTGGCACGAGTCTGGTGTTGCTGCTTGCTTATGATCAAAGGCCTTCCCTGACTGGGAGAATGGGGCCTCAGAGCTAGCTCGAACTCTGCCCTGCTCTTCCCAGGAACACCTGGGGTGTGAGTGCTTTGCTGCACAGTGGCCTGGTTTGGAGCTGTGAATATGAAGAGTGAACAGGTAGTGACCCTCTCTGTTTCTTTCATTCCAGATCATGAGAATTAAACCCCATCAGAGTCAGCACATATCACACATGAGCTTCTTACAGCACAGTAAATGTGACTGCAGGTGAGAATGGAGCAGCACTGGTTCCTCTTGCAATAAACTTACTTTGAGCCTTTCCTTTTTTCTGCCATTGGGTTGGGACTCTTGTTCAGATGCTTCTGCAGTCTCCTCAGTTGGTTTGCAGTGGTATGGCTGAGCCTGGGAAAAGAAGCCCTCTGCTGTCAGGGCTCTTCCATCTCCAGCTGTCACAGGTGGACAGTGCTAGCCTGCAGCTTGGGATCTTATGGCACTGGCTACCGGCAAGGTGCAATAGGAGAGCAAAACCACTTTGAGACGAACCACTTGACCTGTGCCATGGGCATCCTGCAATGTTGTCTGTACATGTCCTTCCCTGCACTTGGTGGGAGCTGGGGATAATACTGGAAGTATAAGCTCTCTTCTAATGAGGCTTTTGTTTTGTCTTTCCCCACAGACCAAAGAAAGATGTCAAAAACAAACAAGAAAAGTAAGTGACAAACCTTTCCTCCTTTCTCTTTTGGTGGTTGGTTGGCATTTCCTCTCCCCACTGCCCCTTGCCCTTTTCTTTGGTTGGATACACTCACTTTAAGAAGGTGTTTTTGGAAATGGCATATGGTAATAGTGCATGGGGCGACACTCTGAATCCATTCCAGGTGGGCACAGAAAGCCAGATCTGATGGTCCTTCCTTCATACCCCAGACATGGACCTTGCATGACCCATGGCCATGGCAGTCATTCCTAATGCTTTTTCCCGAGTCAGGGAAGTCCCGTCGTGTCTGTCCTGCCGGAATGGATTCAAGGTGCAGCCCCCACTCTCCCCTTCCCTCTTCCTGGGGTGTTTCTGGTTACTGCAAATTGCTGCCTTTCTTTATTATTAATTTTTTTCTTGCTGCTTGAGTGAGTATTTGCTGGCTTCTTTCACAGCAGCTTGGGTTCTCTGCTGGCTACAGGGAGAGGTGGAAGTAGAGGCCTGGTGGAGGCAGGACTGATGTCACGCAGGATGTGACACTGGTTTTCGTTTGGTGGGGATCTGGGAGGGTGTAAAGGGAGGTGGATGTCCTAGCTGGGTCTTGGTGAAGGCTTTTGTGAGGGGTTTTTTGAATCTGATGGATTTTCTTTGGTGGCCTGAAGGAGGTTAAGTCACAACCTTCCCTTTACTTCCTTCCCAAAGTAGAATGTTGTGGAAAGTAGAAAAATAAGCTCTAATCCTGCAGTAGCTGCAGGGACGAGCATAAAATGTGAAACAACGTTGAAAAGAAAGAGTGATCTCTCTGAGCAAGAGGATCAGCTGGACTGTGCATGACTGGGAAAGCAACTCTGCCATTTAGAGGTGCAGAGTCGGAGAGGAAGGAGTGGATATTTGGAGATGAGGCTGAATCTGAGACAGGGGGAGCAAACAAGAGAGTGAGAGAGCTTCTTTCACCCCTCTCCTGGTGGTTGTATATTTCTAGCCGCCTTCCAGCCTCTCCTCCTCCCCCTGGAAATCTGTTCCTGGCTGCACTGGGCTGCGTGCAGCCAAAAGTGCTCTCTGCACAGGGCCGTGTTGGGGACGGTCGGTCTGTGTGGCTCTGTAGTTTGAAGGTGTGTGAGTTTGGTCTGTGTGAGCTCTGGTGAGGATGGGGTGTGGGTGTAGCAGCCAACTTGGACTGTGTTGCATTCACTTTCCTCTTCTAACAGCACCTTGCCTGCTCTTTGCTGGTTCTGCACTCCCCAGGGAAGGAAGGGAAGGGATGGGAGAGACTGGTGTGCTTTGATTTGTGCTTGATTGAAAGTCTTGTTATATTGGTACCCCTCTCCTCCCTTCAGGTTGATTTTCTTCCCCTCACCGTCTCCCTGTGACTCCTGCCTGACATGTAGGGCAGAACCGGGACTGAGCTGATGCTCTGACACTCGTTGCAGTGAGACGACTTGAACAGGGCCTAGGAGACACCTATGGTCCTTTCTCTTCTGTCCCCCCAGCTCCCTTTGACAGCTCTCTCCTGAGGTGGGCTGCACCAGGGAACGAGGGAGCCTTTGCTGAACTGCCTCAGAGCTGGGACTCATTTGCCTGACAAGCCCTGGTGCTTTGCCTAGGGTCTTCTCCTTGCATGTTTCTCCCTTGCTCCTATGCTAATGTGGCTCAAGGAGCAGTACAGGCTCCAGTCTCCCTCGCTCCCTGTGCTCTCAATGGCCCATAGGGATCCATGGTTAGTGTCCAGGACTGCATGTCCTAGCCTCTGCCTGCCTCAGCTCCTGCCCAAGAATCAGAGGCAACTGGTCAGTTTTTCAGAATGGAGGTAGTGCCTTGGCTCCATCTACTTGTCTGTCTGGCAGCCATGTGGAACGTGACAGGAGGGAAAGGAGGGAAGATCTGAAATCTGGTTGCTGGTTGTCTCCTGGGTAAAATAACTAGGTCAGGCTTTCCTCTTCTCCCTCTTTACCCTTCAGTACTCAGGATGGAGGCTGCCAGAGGAGATGTTACAGACATTTCAAGTAAGGTCTCCTGGAGTCCTCTGAACCACAGGCAGGACGTGAGGTGGTTGAGCAAAGCCTTCAGGTTGGATACCCCTCTCCCACACAGCAGTGCTGTGTAGATCAGATCCCTTCCCTTGTCTGTGGAGTGCTCCCATCCCAAGGCAGGATTGCCACCAGCCCTGCAGCAGAGCTATTGGAGTTCAGCTGCCCCCTCCTAGGCCCAGTGCTGGGCAGTGCATCAGGTCAGAGTGGTTTCCCCTTCCCTGCAGAGAGCCCTTTCACTCAGGTTGCCTCTTGTCAGTTGTTGTGCGCCTGTGCTTGTCGCCTGGAATGGTTGTCTGCACTCACTGCGGTGGCGTGATGCTTTCACAAAGCTTTCTGTTCCTTCTCCCTCTCACCCCCTGTCCCTTTCCCACTGCCCCTCTCTGGAGGGGGCAGGTGCCCCTTGGAGGCTCCAGCAGATCTGCCTCTGCTTGCAGCAGCCTTGCAGGAGGTGGTCTCTGCTGAGTTCCCTGGTGTTGGCTTGGCTGTGGGCAGGCTGGTTGCGGAGCTGAACAGGAGCGCCGGAGCCGGTGAATGTGTGTGCGAGGTGGAGATCTGTGCTTCGGCCCTGGGGTGTACCCTCCAGTCCTGCCTCATGTGCTTCTCCCCTCCCAGCAAGGCACATGGCTGTATTTTTTTTCTCTTCTTCCTTGCGTTTTCTTCCGTTTTCTCTCTATCTCTCTCTTTCTTTCCCCCTCTCTCTCTTTCTCTTTTTTTTTTTTTTTTTTGTTTTTCTTCCAGAAAATCAAAGCGAGGAAAGGGGAAGGGTCAAAAGAGAAAGCGCAAGAAAGGCCGGTACAAACCACTCAGCTTGTACGTTTGTGTCCTCTGCTTGTAGACTCTCTTCCCTCCCTCTCCCCAAACCAATCTGCCTGCTTGCTGCTCGCTCAATTCTCACCTTCCCCTCCCAGTCACTGGTGGGCTGCAGATCCTGCAGGGGCAGCACTGGTGGTGGCACTGCTCTGGCACTAAGGCTATCTCAGGGAAGGTGGCTTTAGCTTGCTTGGCTCTCTAATCATCAGTGGCGACCATTTTCCTAAGTCACAAGAGTGTGGTGGGTGGACGAGTACCCTGCACCTCTTCACGCCTTCCGGTTGTAACTGTCATCTGCTTTCCCCCACTTGTCTCGTCTTGTGCCCTCACTGCTGTGGTGACTGGTGACAGGCAGGCTGGCATCTGCCATGCATGTGTGTGTGTGCGCGTGCGTGTGCACTTGTGCGTGTGTGTCTGGTGGAGTCACAGGTGGAGAGGAGAGGTGGGACTGAGGGAAGCCAGAGAGGGGGGTGCTGGCAAGCCGG
>VXAC01002073.1:373628-602794 GCA_013399225.1 Rhipidura dahli
AAGAGTAGGGATTTTTCAGTATTCTTTGTTAATATTTAATTTCAACTATTTATAAGCCGTACCTCCTTTTTTTTCCTTTTTTTTTTTTTTTTTTTTTTTTTTTTTTTTTTTTTTTTTTTGTACTGGTTGTGTATAAATTTAACCTTCCTGTTGTCCCATCCCATCTCTCCCCAATTGTTGGCAGAGTCAGTAGCATGTTATGGGCAGTTATTTAATTAATTTCTCTAACACCTACCCCTACACATTCCTATTGAGACAACGGTTAGATATACATCTACATACTATATATATATTTGGCTATGTGTTTGTATATATATATATGTTTATGTATATGTGTGATTCGGATTAAATAGACACTACGATTTTTTTATATATGTAAAAAGAAGAAACAGGAAAAAATAGAAAATTCTACATCTTGAATCTCTCTCCTTTTTAATTTTAATATTTGTTATCATTTTATTTATTGGTGCTACTGTTTATCTGTAATAATTGCGGGGAAAAAAGATATTAACACTACATATTGTGTCTAGTGAATTTTTTCAAGATATTCCTTAGTACATATTTATTTTTAAACAAAGAAATTACAGATATATCTTAAAAAACAACGACGACGACGACAAACAAACTTTTTTTTGTATTAAAAAATTTAATTCTGACCTTGATTTCCTTTGCCTTCTCCTTCTGCCTTGCATCCTGGTTTTCTTCCATTGTGTAACAGTTTCTCCAGCATTGCCTCTGGAGGCTACAGGGCATCAGCAACCTACCAGCTGGACTTTTGGATTTGGGCCCAGAGCCTCCAAAAGCATCTAGGTACCCAGAACCCATTGAAATGAGTGGGAGGTAGGCACCAGAATCTTTGTGTGGAGCTCAGCCCGAGTTAGCTGCTTGGTGAGAAGAGGGTGGTGTGATGGGCAGGACCGAGGGGGCAAGACTCCTGGGTTCCTTCCCAGCCTTGATGCCAAGCGGTGTGGTGATGGTCCCAACCCTGCCTCTCCTATCATGAGCCAAGACCCATGAGCTGGGTACTGTACAGGCATGAGTAGATGCAATCCTGGTGGAGTTTACAGTCCAAGGTGAAAGTAATGCTCTGAGCTTGCCCTTTCTGGTAATGGACTTGCTGTTTGCAGTTGGACCTGTGTGTATGTAATTCACTGTCAGTGGTGGCTCAGCCAGACCTTGCCATCCTGGATGCCGATGAACAAAAAACTGTTCAGCTCTGATAGTGCTCATCACTTTATGAGGGATCTTGATACCATTGCATCTTTTGTGATGTGCTTTGGGGTCTTTAGGAGGAAAAACCTTGGCAGTGGTGTAATTTCCTCGTCATCCATGGAGATCAATGTGTCATGTATCAGTCATCTGGCCGCACTGGAAAGGAGCATGCGGGATGTTTCCTGGATGTCTGGGAGGTGACTCAGGGTAATACAGACCACTGAGTTCATGGCTGCATCGTTCCTGCTCTTGCAGAGGTAAAGAATCTGGCTTATATTTAGGATGGACTCAGGTAGCTCAACAGGTGGACCTGCAGTCGCTGCCTCAGCAGAGGGTGGAGCGGAGGAAGGAGGATGAATACCTAAGGACGCTTTGGTTCCCTGTGTTCAGTAATGCCTTGTGGACTGCAGCAGTGAGGTGAGAAGGTGAGCCATCCACCTGGATGTTTCTGCGTGAGGAACCCAAGGAGTTGATTCTCTTGTGTATTCACCACTGGCTTTTGTTCTGTGTGGATCTATGGGCTCTTTCACCTGTGGCTGTGCAAAGTGATGAAGACAGCAAGCCTATCATCAGGAGACCTGCTCTGCCTCTTTGTGACCTGGGAAATGCTTACAAGTCATTAAATTGGAAAAATGGAAACCAGCAGGTAAGTGCTTCTCCCCTGGGCTGAGCTGGATGTGAAATCTCAGCATGAGAGGATCCAGGTCTCCTGGATGGCTGAGTCAGCATGTTCCTGCTGTCAGTCACAACACATCAACCCCTGTCCCACCAATGGCAAGCTGGGCTGGCTGCTCCTGGTGCCCCTCTCCTTTCCTACCTCTAAGGGCTCAGAAGAAGTAGGGTATCTGCAGAGCCAGGTGACCTGGTAGCCACCTATTTCATGAGACAGTGGCTGGATGGCATATTTCAGATGGGACAACTGATAGAATTTGTGTGGATGCAGCAGAGCCAAGGTAGCTGCCTCAGACAACTGCAGCAAGACCCTGCCCCACACAAGCCAGCTCTGGCAGGGGTACTTGGGTCTCTGGAAGCAGTCCAACCCTTCTTTATTCTTCAGGGTGGGTATGACTGGGCTGTCATCTCTTATGAAGAAAGTCACCATAGCTTGGTGTTGGAAGCAAGCTCAGGCTGCCTTTGGAGAGGCTGGGACACAGGAGCACAGTTGCCCCTCACCCTGCCCAGAGCTCGCACCTGGCTCGCCTGTGCCCCGGCCCGAGGTGAGGTGAGGACACAGGGAGGGAGGCCAGGTTTTCAGGCTGGCACACTGATCTTGTCATACAGCCTTTCACCCTGTGCACGAGAACTCTCCCTGAAAGGCTTCTGGTCACGTCCGCGTTTTGGCCACTGGCTAATTAAAATGCTATCTTCAGGCAGCCAGCTGATGCTTTCCTCGTGCCTGCTGCATTTATTCTGTGGGATTCAGACAGCGGAGGCACCATGAAAGGCAGAAAAGGGTGCCCTGGGCAGACACAACAGAAAACCCCACTGGCAATGGAATAAAGGGTGCTTTTGGTTGGAAATGCTGTCTGTCTCTCCCTTTTGGCACCTGCTAGCTGGTTTAACCCCTTGTTGATGATCTCTCCTGCTGCTCCGCAGGTCTGTAAGTCAGACAGGCTCTGCTTGGGCTCCACCACCACCTACAGTGTCCGTGTTAGAAATGCCTATAAGGCTCCTGTCCTTCAGCATGGTCCCACAAAGGACCTTGTAAGTCCAAAGGAAATTCATTTCACAGGCATGCCCTCCACTCTCTGCCTGTGGAACCTTTGGTAGTGAGAGATGGGTATTTTTATAGTAGTCCATGTGGTGAGTGTGCAGGCAGTCTCTCTGTGTTTGGGATGGCTGAAATTCAAGGCTAATCCTGATCATCCAGCACAACGTCTGCAGTCCTGGTCTGTGAAGCACCATGCTTGCTCCCTGCTCCCCATTTGGGGCCAGGCCAGTGTGGCCCTGGTGGCACTGTGCCAGCCCACAAGCAGCTGCTGGCCCCTGCTGTGCCCCACAGCGCCTGACACCCTCCAAAGTGGGGTGACTGAGCTGCTGGCCATCCCAGAGCAACCAGGCACTCGTGCCTAGACCTCCAGCCAAGTGCCCCGTATCTCGTAAGAGGTGGCGAGTTGTGGATAAGAGCAGGGAGGCGATATCCCCTGCACAGCGGTGAAGGAGGGTGTGAAAGGAATGCAAAGAGTGCCTGGCCACAGCTTTGGGGAAGGCTTGCTCTTCGGTGTGGGGAGGTAGGAGGACCCTAGGGGCTTTGCATCATGAAGGGGAGAAGGGTCAGGTTCCCCTTCAAATGTCAGAGGTTTGCTGTCTGCCTGCATCAGGACAGGATCTCCAGAGGTTCAACTTGCTGTCTGTGTGAGGTGATTACAGACATAAAGAGGGAAGTGAGCTTGTGGGGCAAGTGCCACCTGTTTACCTGCCCAAGCCAAAAAAATCCTTTCCATAAGGATTTCTTTAAACTTGCTGCCTGAGCTGCCTCCATACATCCAGGTGAGCAGTGTTGCCCATCAACAACCAAGAGACATGTCAGGAAATGTCTGCAATTCTGTACAATGTGACACAGGGCTAATCTTGCTGGTTCCTGCTCTGTATTTTTACCTTTTTCAGATGCCCGAAACATTTCTTTGGGAATGAAAAAAAAAGCCCCATCCCTCCCTAGCCTGTGTGTGCCCAAACATCTCTTTAGGCACCGGGGCTGCCCACTGCAGCCTGCTGCTGTGGGGGTCTCTGTGTGTTTAGCACCCAAGCACCTCTGCTGCCCGCCCCACCATGCTGCCCATCTCCTGGCCAAGCCTGGTGCATGCAGCAGGGGGAAGGCATCCTGCAAGCCTGATGCCAGCACAGCAAGGCTTTACTTTGGGGCTTGCTTTGACACCTCCTTTGACAGCTATTCCAAGAGCTGTTGGTGCACTCCATGCTTGGAGTGTGTTGCGCCGTGGGACCCAGGCTGGGGAGGGCGTCTGGCTCTGCTTAGCCCCCTGCCAGGACTGGTGATGAGTGTCAGTTCCTGCTGAACATTCCCCATGGAGGCTCACGTAATCCCAAAACAATCTGGGATGCAGGTCAGGATGCCTTGCTCTCAGCCTGTGTGGTAAGTTGGAGGTGAAAAACTTTGGCCCCAGATGGCATTACCTCTGAATCTTGGTCAATGGTGAAGGAAGGGTGTGATTGATGCAAGCCCTTGAGCCCTTGCAACCTTGTTCAGTGGGAGCATGATCTAAGGGAGATAAAAAGGAGAGAGACTTCACCCCTTAGCTGCAAGTCTTACTGACAGCTCAAGAGAGGCAGCACAAGATGAGCAAAATGATCAGTTTATGCAAGTAATTCAGTTCCATCACCTCTTCAGAGATCTTAACCCCTGAGCCATGGCGTACACTTTGGAAAAGTGTCCAAGCTGCCACAAACATATGGATACCAGGGAATAGATGTTTGTGTCATTGGCCTCTTCTCCAGAAGCAAGGCTCCCACCAGTATCCCTCCCTGCCTGTCATTCTGTGCTCAGCTCTGATGCCATGAGTGTAGAAGCAAAAGCCCCAACAGAGATTTATGATGGACTCATTCCTTTCAAAGAAACCCCTCACCTTGTTGCTCAGAGGCCTGTGCAGATACTAACTTCTGGAAATGCAACTTCCTTTTGATCATCTCTACTTTTTTTCTTCCCAGCTCCAATTTGCCCATTCCCCCTCCAAGCCCCATTCCTTACATCGGGCAGTTTGCTGGAAGGTTCAAGCCTTCGTTTTTGCACTGCAAGGACCTCACATTTGGGAGAAGCAGCCTGGAGGCTCCTGAGCAGATCATGTTTGTTCGAAGGTGTTGTTGCTCCTGGGGATAAGAAGCTAACTCCTACTTACTTTGATTTATCTCACTACTGGAAGTGTGGTGAATGGGGGTCAACAGCACAGGGTATGATTGTTTCCAGTCTTCATAGACATAATAAATTATGAGTCATAGGATCATCCTGAGTTATTTAGTGATTAATCTGAGTCTGGTCCTGAGGCTGAGGGCCAATTTCTTGTTGCAGGATTGGCTTCCCAGAGCCCTGTGTTGTGGATGTGCAGTGTTGACTTAGTTGATACACAGCACCTGGGAGAACTGGCTGAGCTGCCGGAGGAGGTGCTGATGAGTCAGGGAGTGGCACTGCCCTCTGCACCAGTACCCCACTGGGGTGGCTGGATGTACAGTGCAAGTGGCTGTGACTTTGTGAGTCACTTTGTGGGACTGAGTGTGATCCACACCCTTGCTGAATTCTTGGGACCAGTCACGGACTCAGAGACATCCCAAGAGGAATAATTTGTGGGTTTAGGTCATCTTGTTAACCATGTGCTGCTGTCCTGAACAACCTAACCTGTTGTGCTGCCTGGACTCTGTTCTTATCTTTACCCTCTGTTTTCTCTGACTTAATTTCACCCTTAAGTTTGCAAATGTGTCAGTAGGTGTGTTCCCTTTCTCTCTGACATAGACCCCTCATATGCTTGTGAAGTCTGATTATGTCTCTTCTGGAGTCATTTCTTGGCCAGTGACATAAAATGGATCTTTAAAGCCCATGGTGTCAGCTCAGCAAGCTCTGCCCTCAATCATTCCTCTTTCTTATATCTGAACACCCTTCATATACAAAAATAATACTCCTATCCCCTCAAAAGTTGTTTACTGCTGAACATGCTCAAAGGTGGACCGCCCCAAAATCAGAGAAGAGGCAGCTGGCTCTGAACATATCCCCTTATGTCTCTCTCTAGATGCATCTCTCCATGGTTGCTCTTTCTCAGCCTCTTCTGGCAGTTCTGCTTTCCAGGGTGTCCCCTCCCTCTGCAAAGCAGCTTTGCCCCAGATACATTAGCTTATCTTTTCCCAAGTTAAATCTCATTTTGTTTCCTGCTCATTTCTAATCTCTCTAAATCCTTTTGGAGGATTTCTCAGTTTGCTCTGGAATTTGCAATCACTTCTGCTGGAGGTGCCAGCTCGGGTAGTTCATGGGAGAGCCTTCTCCTTGGTGCTGCTGAGTCAGGAGGGTACCGTGGCTGCCAGTGGTGGTGGTGCCCACAGAGTGGATGCAGTGCGGTCCTGCACGTAGCTGTGCTCAATCATCTGGTGAGCCGTGTTTCTGCCTCACCATCAGATAGGGATTGCTTTGCACAGCTGAAGGAACCGTGGGAGTCAGCGAGTCCCGGTCTGTAGAACAGAGCAGAGGTGTGGGAAGAGAGGGAGCTGGGTTCAGTTCCCAACTGGATCACTGATACCTCGCTTTCCCTCCCTTGCTTTGATTTCTCCATGCATAAGACAAATCCCATCCTCCTTTTTGGGACCCTTGACAGACATTAGGTGCCATTTACTACTTCTTATTTTATTTACAATTAGTAGAAGGCTTCCATCTTGCTGAAATTGTTAGGATTCTCTGTATACCTTGCCCAAAGCAGGTAAGTCACTGGCCCCTCACCACGCAGTCCCAGTGGCAGTCATGTCTCCCTGCTCCTCTCCACCATTTGAGAGAGAGAACCTCAACAGGTATTTGGGTACCAACAGCATCTCCTTCCACCTGCACTTTAGAAGGAGATAGAAGCAAACAGGGTAAGGGGGTGGAGGGGAGGGGGAACAACAAAGCACAGCTCAGGAGGGGCTTTGTTGGCTGGGAGAAGTAGGGCATAGTGAGGATGGAAGGTAAGGGATGCCCTGTGAGGTGAGGTGGGAAGATGAGGAGGAGTAGGCTGGCTGTGTCTCAGGAGTGGGGTGGGGCAGGTCTGAGATTATCTGGCAGCCCCAGGTGCAGGGAACCCTCCCAGTTATGAAACACCCTGCACTCCCATGGACACATTTCTCACTAGTGTGAATTGCTTTGAGTGCTGGAAAACTCATGGTGAGGGTTTACAGAAGGGCCTGAGCTTCCATCCTCTCCTGCACCTGATGAACCTTCCCTGGGCAGCCCCTTGGCCAAGCCCTGCCACAGAGAGCCCTGCTCCAGACAGGGGGATCATGAGATCCAGTGGCTCTTGACTATGCAGGTGAAGAGGCACCTGCTAGAGTCCAGGATGGCCAGCACTGAGAATCTTGTGCTGCTTATACCAGCAGGAGACCACTGTGGTGTGAAAGACTACCTGCTTTTAGCCAAACCAAAAACATATTGGTCCTTCATGCTCCTGAAAACATGAAATCCAGCATGACCCAAGCATACTAAAAAGCTCAGAAGGCAAATGTGCCCAGATTGCATTAGTTTTCTAACTGCTGTGAGATTCAGCTGGGCAGGTGGTTTGTCAGCAGTGACTTTCCTTCCTAGCCTTAAATCCTGCCAGTGAGTCCCCTGGGGCATGCTTCAGACTCTGTCTGTTCTTCAGGCTCTTGCCATATCCCTTTACATCCAGGTTCCACCCTATTTTTAATCCACTCCCCATCTTCTGGTGTTGTCAATCTCAGACCTTTCCCAAGCCTGGAAGGGAGCTGTATACACATCCTTGTCTCACTGTGGATATCTTACAGTTTCTCGCCCAGTTTTAAGTCCCTTGAGCTCTATTTGCTTCTTGGGCTGTAGATACACACAAACCCCAGACATCCAATCAGGGGTATCCACAGCAACTGCTAAATATTTTTTTCCAGAGGGGACCTTCAAGAAATGTTGGTGAAGAGGTGAAGTTTCAGCTGTTCTGTGCCAGGGTACGTCACCTTCTGCCTATCCGGGGACCATTTCAGAGGGCTGTTACACTGCTTCACACCAAAGTATCTTTACATCCCCTTCAGGCACTCCAGACATCCCAGCACCATGAGCCAAACCCATTAGCTCCTCATCCCCAGTGTCCTGGGATCACTCAGAACCGACCAGAGCGCTGGCACCCTGCAGCTTCCTCATTGGAGGCTCTGCTCCGAGCAGCAAGTTTTCACTTTTTCTTTAATCACATCACCAAGTTTTAATGCCCAGCAAGAACTTTGACCCTTATCCAGGGATTAGTTGTTATCCTTAAGAGCTTTCTGTGGAAAGCTTTATAAAAGAACTCCAGCTTTGGAGAATGTGGGCAAATCATGTCCACTGGGTTAATTTTCTTTATTAGCTGACTACCTCGTTTTTCCATCCACAGCTCTCAGATACTGTCTCCTTGCTCCAGGAGAAGGGCTGTTCCCATCAGTTCACAGGAAGTTCACTGCTGGGATTCTTGCTAACACCAAGCCACCCTCAGCAAGAAGAGGAAATCTTGGCTTTGGTGATATTAAGGGAAAAATGTTATGTTCTCTCATCAGGCTGTTTCGCATCCCACCCCAGCACAATTAGGCAGTGATGGAGGGCTGCCAGACAGATCCTGTAAAGAGGCAAAATGTTTTAAATAGGGGATATAGAGGCAGCTGAGGTTAAGCAGAAGTAGAAAAATCCATTTGGCTGATTAGCAAGTTTCTTCATTAAAAGAAACGTGGGCATTTGTGTGTCTTTCCTTGTATCTCTGCCACAGCCTATTTCAAGTATAATCCTGTTTACTGAGCAGGATTTCAGTAAGGCATAAAGGGGAAATTCTGTTCTGGTTATTGGCTGTTATTTTTCATGTGTGTGCAAGGTACACAGATGCAGGAAAACTGGGAGCACAGTGTGTTTTGTTCTAAATAATTAGAGGCAGGATTCACAGGTATATTCTGGCTGCTTTCAGCCTTTCCCGTGACAGAAAGCAGCTGCACACCCAGCATTAGCCAATCTGCTAATAGGCTGTGTCACAAGACACAGCATCACCATGTCTCACAAAGCAACTGCATTGTCCTCCCTAAGCTTATTGTGTGAAATATCACGGGAACACCACCAAACCATGTTCCACAGACCGCTCCAGACTAAACATCCACGGCCCAGCTCCCTGACCCAGATTGAGGGTCCTTGAGGGAGGAGAGAAGGCACCTTGCTTTAGCTGTGCTGGGAGCCCAAGAGGTCTGTGCACCCGATCAGCATCTCCACACAGACCTGCCTGTGTGAGCAGATGCCAATGCATCCAGAGACTCCTCATTTTCTCCTTCAGACAATAAGCGTGTGAACATGCTAGTGACAAAAGTCTTGTCTGTGGATACCTCTGAACTATATCCTTGGCTCTTTCAGTCCAGGCAGCCCGGATGACACCAGAAAACAGTGGATCCTTTGAGCCCGGGTGGATGACTGGTCTCTAACTCACTGAGGGTGAAGCGGTGTGAGTAAAGATGGAAGGCAGAGTAAGGACAGGAAACCTGCTTGGAGGCTACTACAGAGAATGAAAGGAGTTTTGGAGAGGATCTTGTAGCCAAGACGTACCAAAGCTGTAGAGTCTATGGAAGATTCCTTTTGCCAAACCCTTTGTTTTATCTTGGCGTAGAAGAAGCTCACTCTAGGTTATAGTGCTGTGCATTAAAGATTATTCTGTACCTCAATACTCTGCCAGAGCTGGGAGTCCTGCGTTGTCTTCCCAGCTCTGTCCCTTGTTTCTTAATTAGTGTGGTGTCAATCACTACTCTGGTCTGTGCCTCAGTTTCCTCAGCTGTTAGTGGTGATAATACAGTGATGATAACAGTACTGAGCTGCCCTGGGGCATGATCTGTAAGTGAATTAACGGTGAGGAGTTAAAGAAGAATTAATTGGTGGCCTCTGCTGAGTGCTCAGAGATTCCTCGATAGCAGGCAGTGAGTGGCAAGCAGAAGTTTTGTGTGCTGTGCCATGCATGGCTCTCGCAGCCTGTCCCTGAGCCTTGGCTCCTCGCTGCCTGGCTCCAAAGGAAAGTCACACTTTGATCAGGACAAGCGCTCATCAGTCACGTAATGTTATTTCCAGGTGTGCAGCAGGCTGCGTGGGCAGGGTGGAGCAGTTTCCCAGCTGCCACTGTCTTCCCTCGAAGCAATACGTAATGACAGAATCCAGGGCTAGCTTTCTCTAGGAGACCCCTGCATGTTGCATGTGGCGACAAAAAGAAAGGAAAAAATGAGGAGAAACAGAGCGAAGTGGGATGTTGCTTGTAGCACACTCGTGCTGTAGTGTTTTAACCATAAACTGGCAAAAACTAGGAAGCACAGCTCTTCAGCAGACAAACCTGGAGAGTGGGAAGCATCACATAAATTAGTCTGCTGGGAGGGTAACATCAAGAGCTGGAAAGAAATGTCTGCTGAAAGGTGAATTTGGCCTCCAACTCCAGAATATGAACTGTGAATCTGGGGTATGACAGCTGCTTATTAGGTTTCAAGTTTTTTCAGTCTCTGAAGCCCTATCCCTCTTTCAGGGCTGTTTCAGAGCTTTTTGGAGGGGTTGGGTATTTATATATTTGCAAAACACCCAGAAAAATGTCCTACTTCATCAGTTCTTCTGGATCACTAAGATGTAGTCACAAAATCTGTGGAGATCTCTGGAACACAAGCAATAGATCACATTTGGTGGATCATTTCTCCTCTCTACACTTCAATTTCCTTTCCTGTGAAACAAGGATGTTACAACCAACATCCTCCTAAACAGCAGCTTGGTGCCTAGAGCCTGGCAGGGACTATGAGGCAGGAGCAAGAAGCAGGGACAGAGCAGAGGGGCCAAATGTAGGTCTGAGAGAGGCCCCAGGAGACCAAGACCCTTCAAGGACAGGGAATGGTGCCTGGAGCACAGCTGAATGCAGGCACTGGGAAGAAGGCGGGTGCTCAGCACTGGTGTCTGCTCTGCAGCCACTTTGCACAAACTGCACTGGGTGTTCTGCTGTTCACTCCGGGGCGCTGGGATCCCCCGTCCCAGCCTGTGACCCACTCCTCTACACACACAGCAGGTCCTCCAGGCAGCCAGGCCCCCTATCCCCATGGTTCTGCCTCCAGAGATGGAGCCTCTCTCCCCTGAGAACGGAGCAATGTGGCAATGCTCTCAGACCTTGGCTTGTGACAGCAGTAACCTCCGAGCTGCTGACTGTTGCTCAGCAATAAACACCACTCGTGCTATTAATAAACACTATCTGTCAGCCTTGGTATTTTTAATGCCGGGACACTGTGCCCTGGCATGCGGAGCCACTCAGAGACTGAAGGCCGGATTCAGAGACGAGTCTAAACTGCTGCGAGGTGCTGCATCGTGCAGCCCAGCAGCCCGTGCCTGTTGCAGGGTGGAAGGTCTCTGCTCTCCATGGTGTGTTGGACAGGATCCAAGTTGTGCCCCACGAGGGATTTCCCCTCCTGTCCTTTGCAATCCCACAGCAGTGACAACTACACACAGGCTCTACCCACTGTCATAGACTGCGATAGATCTAACAGGATCTCTGGACCCGCGTGAGTCAGTGAAAATACTTCAACTTTTTCCCCGTGGTGATGTGCCAGTACATTCAGCTGAATCAGCAAGGGAATGCTGTCTGCTCACACCGTGTCTTTGGACTCACAGTCCTGCTATAGGAAGTTTCACACAGGAGACCTCGAGAAGTGCTCCCCTTTGCACAGAGGTTGTCAAGAGACTCCTGATGGGATTGGTGCCTCTGAATGATGCACATGGACACTGCCTGCCACATGAGACTTCTCCACCGGTAGTCTGGAAGAAAAATAGGAAGGAAAAGGGAAATTAAGCATTTGTGGGGGCTGATCATGTTGTACTGAAGCTCCTGGCTGCTTCCAGCTGGCTGCAGTGTGAGCCATCCCTGCATCAGGCTGGTGTGTTCTCTGCGGGGGTTAGTCTGTACCCAGGCTGGGCTGAAGCGCACTGCTGTGCAGTCGCGGGGCAGTCTGCATGGCCGACGGTCCGATGCAGCAGGAAAGAGCTGGTTTCACCTTCAGCCGCGGTGCCTGGCCCTGGCAGCGGAGCTGGGGTGGTGGGTGTGTGGCTGCTCCTGAGCTCGGGGGCAGGGAGCGGGGCTGTGCGCGCTGGCGAGCCAGGGAGGGCTGCGGGTGACAGCGGAGCCCGGCGCTGCTGCTGCTGCTGCTGCTGCTGCTGGGGTGCCGCCGGGCTCGGGGGCTGGCTGGGGCTGCACCCCAGGGCTGCTTAGCCCTTTGCCACCGCCAGAGCAGCTGTGGAGGGTTTTGGAGGGGCGGTGGGAGAGGAACAGCCAAGCAAACAGTGAGCTGGCCGAGCAAACAGCGGGCTATGTGAAACAATCGGGTCCCGTTCTGCTAAAGCTCAGCAAATACTGCGTAAGACCTGCTGCTGGCAGTGGTGCTTGCCCTAGTCATCAGGTAGAGCACTATCAGAGGGCAGATACAGAACAACCTGGGGAGGCAGGGAGAAGTTGTGCAAGAGAAAGCTCTGGCCAGCATGACTCAACACTCATTAGCAGCGGCACACCTACAAGAAGGCCATTAAAACTGAAAGGAAGAAGCTCAAGTACCTTATTTCTTCCCTTTGTTGTAAATAATCTCTTTTATCACCGCACATCTCAGTGTCTGCAGGGACGGCAGCAGAGAGAGGAGCAATGTGTACTGTAATGCCTTCCCAGCTCTGCCCGTGCCCCTCTCTCTTGCCCCATGGCCCCTATCAGCCCAACTCCAGGCCTCGCAGAGTGATGCGCTTGTCAGTGGTGTGATCCAAAGCCCATTTCTCACTCACTGCCTGAACTCTGCCTTCTTCAGAGCCATCCACCCTGATGTCTGCAACCTTTTACAAAGGCCGAAGTAGCCGAAGGACGGCACTGCCCTTGCGCTGTGAGCTGTCCTGCACTGGGCTGACCATGGCACAAGTGTCCATCTGCACCTGGGGCACACCCTCAGCTTTCAGGTTCAAGGTGGGCTCTCTGAGCACCATCCACCTGCCAGCTTGCCCTTGCCTGCTGGCTGGTTTCTTGGACATGCAGTGGAAGAAAGCATCGAGCTAGGGAGGGAGGACACTTCTGCATGCCTAGGTATAATGCCCTGACCTGGGGGATGTGTGCAGAGTGGAGACATGAGCAGAAACTATGCCTGCAGTACACCTGGCAGTGGTGTCCCTTGCTGGTTCACCACTGGGAAAATGGCTTCGTTTCTCTGCTCCTGTTAAAGGCAACAAAATACAGGTTTACACTGATGCTTGGTACACAGCTCTAGGACTGGCTGTGGAGTAAAACTCCCTTAAGTTGCTTCTCCATTAGTGTTTTACAGGGAGATAGCTAAACCCAGTCATCCCTTGGGTATGTCTGCATTGCATTCCAGAGGGGGGATTGCATTTTGGTAAACACACCCTGATGAGCTTGGATTTTAATCTGAGTTTTAATCTAGTTTTCTGCCTCACAGCATGGGTACCAGAAGTGGTGTGTCACTGACATATCTGGACTGCACACCCCTCTTAGACCAAGCTTGGCTACCTGCTGCTGCTGCCCGTACCCTCCCATTAGTCCCCATCTAGTTTAAAGATAAAAGGATGTCTTCCCAAGCCATTCCCATGATTTTGAACTGCTCTTTTGTCACTTTATGTCACTGTAAAACTCTCATTGCATCCTCTACTCCAAAGCCACCCCAAGTGTTCCCCTTCTGCCCTGCTGTTCCTAACATGCCTGAGCTTTTGGGCTTGCTGGTCTGGACTCAGGTGGGCAGCCCTCCCGCAGTTTTGAAGAAGGGACCTCACAGCACAGGCAGAGGTTCTGGGAGGTGTGCTGTGTGCTGCAGTGGGGATGGACAGTCCCAGCCCTCTGAGCTGAGAGTGGCTTTGCTGTTCTAGACTGTTACTACTGCAAAGGAGACAGGTCATCCTGCCCCATCCTTCCTCCCGTGTGCCCCTTTCCCATCCTTACAGTGCCCACAGTGAGTCTTTTGGAGGGGTCTTCTCTCTCAGAAATACCATCTGAGGCCCACTGTCTTTTATCTGATTCATATTAAGCTTCTTTCTGCTTTTCTCTTTCTGCTGTTGACACACAGAAGAGTGATACCCCCATAGGGGAGGGTCCGGATGTGCTCCAAATGATGTCAGCTTTGATTTATTATTGTTTAATATCATGTTGCTTACTGTTGCCGTTTCATGGAGTTAGCTCAGTTTGGGAAAGACTGCTATTCTTTGGACAGGACAGATGGTCTGAAAATTAATTTTTTCCCTTGCCTAACTAAATATCCAAGGCAGGCTGTTCTGTCATCAGAGCTTTGCTTAGGCAAGATCCTTCCTTGGCAGAAGTGGTAGGGGAGAAAGGGGGGATATGAGGGAGAGAGCAAGAGGGGGATGTGTGCGCTCTACCACAGTTGAGGTTTCTCAGTTTGTCTCCTTGTCTCCCCTCCACAGAACCTTCTCCCACTGTTGCCAGTTTCCCAGTGGTTTAATTCAGTTACATGTGGGATGGGGCCACTGCCCGACACTGCAGGAAAACGGGGCAGGAAATGCAGCTGCAGGTAATTACAAAACAACCTGCTCAGATACGCCGTTTTGTCCCTGTCAGTCAGGGCTGGCTTGTATTTTGGAGGAAGAGGGCTTAGATCTCTTACATTTTTATTCTGTCTCATGTAGCTCTGGATGTTCTTTTTATCCATTGAAACATCTGATCCTTTCGTGCTTCCTGCAAAGCTCTTGGCCTCCCCGATGACAATGATTTCCATCTGTGCTCTCACTCAGATCATTTCCAGGCTCCTTTTGGTGAGTGTGTGGTTTCACAAGGATCTGGGCTCCTGTTTTGTGAATGAGCTCAAGGGTTTGCTGGGAAGACTGTTTGAGCTCTTGCTGCCTCTCAAGCTCCACAAAGCTCAGCTCCCTGTCGTGCAATCGGCCTGGTCAGTGTAGATGGATCCCCATCAGGATAGCTGGGTTCTGTTGCGCTTCTTGCCACGGTGATGAGCCAAACTGGTGAACTGTTCAGAGCCGGGTGAAGAAGACTTCAGGCAGAAGGAGAGGAAGGCTCCCAGAACAACATGCTCAAGCCAGCCCTAGTTTCCACCTTAGCCAGAACCCTACCTGACACACACTTTACTTCTCTAATGTCCACCAGGAAGAAAAAGAACACTGCATTTGTTGCCACTACCACTTTTAGTGCACAGCTCTCAAGCACATAGACCTATATCATCTCAAAATGTTTGCTTGTTTTGTTTGGCCTGAATCCTAGAGGACATAACTGTGGGTTTCCGAATATTGAGGGCCAATGTGTTATTTATAAGCCATGTCGGAAACATCCTGAGCATGTGGATTTTAGTGAGGAGAGTCTGGGTTTGGTATGTCCACACAGCTCAGGTTTGCCATTCTGCAGTACTGTCTGTGGTGATGCATTTGAGGTTAACAGTGTCTGTAGTGGTGCTAGGTTCATGACATTCTCTTCTCAATATCTTTGCTCTACTGGCAAACAGCAATGAAATTATAGGTAGTGAAGGACCAAGGGAGACCTTGCTTTTGAATCCCTTGCAGTGCCCCTGTTTAACCTCCCAGCAGCCATCACATCCCTGCTCCCTACTCTCCTTTGGCTCTCAACAGAGCCCTCACCATTTTCATCTGAGATGGTGAACACCACCCTTGCCATGACACCCCAACCTACATCCCCAGGGAGGAGCAGGAGGCAGAGCACTGAGCCTGCTCCTCTGTGTACTCCTCTGTCCACCCATCCCTCATGGTGTTTAAATGGGACTCATCTCCATGCTGGCTGCCACAGCATCCATCTTCAGCAGCCCTTCCTCCAGGACACACAATTCCTGCAGCACAACTGCCTGTCAATGAGCCAAGAGCCAGAGCAACTCCTGTGGCCCATGTTTTCCTTCTGCAGGAGCAATTAGGCTGCTTGAGACTGTCTTCAGTAGGCTGATGTTATCTCCACTGTGACGCAGGCGAGCAGCCCTAAGCCCTTGTAACAACTGTGCCAGGGTCACAGAATCACAGAATCACAGAATCACAGAATCACAGAATCACAGAATAAGCTGAGTTGGAAGGGGCCAACAAGGACCATCTAGTCCAACTCCTGGCCCTGCACAGGAGTATTAAATTTCTCCCCTCTGCCTGTGTTCCTCTACCTGCAAGATAGGCTGAGCTTCAGAATTCTTCCATCTATCTCCAGTCAGTGGGCAAAGATTTTCCTTTAGCAGCACCAAAGATCGAGAAAGCCTTTCTGCTCTGTGCTTGAGTCAATCCTGCAAGGCTTTTTGGAGATGCATCCTGCACTTCCTGCAAAAGCCACACTTTTCCTGGCATGTTGAGAGTAGGGAGCCCCTCTGGCTGGTTCTATATGGGAGACCCTTAGCTTTCCAATCAAGCCACAAAAGGTCTGACATTTTGCTGCCTGCTGATTGAGACAAGATAAAAGTTTGCACCAGGGATGCCTGCTCCTGCTGACACCGTCATATCCAGAGGGTCTGCTCTGCTTGGGTGTTAATTGTGTCTAGGAGCGCTTCCAGCCACTCTGTGTCACTGCCCAGGGAGAGACGATCTCTCCCCTGGAAAGCTTTTACCTAATTAGACAAGACAGATAGGGAGGGAGAAGGAAAGAAGGAAGTGGCAAAAGCCTTGCCCAGGGCCACGTGTTGGGTGAGTCGTGGCAGCAGGATGTGCAGCCAGGTCTTGTGATATTTGCACTGTGGATACACGTTACGTCCACCACAGGGATCAGGCACAGCAGGGTACCAGAGCCATCCCAGGGTCCACCTTCCAGCCCACCCTTCCCCTGCACCCAGGGTCTTGCATGAGGGTACTTCCCTCTCCTGGCACAAACCCCAGCTTGGCAGGGAAAGCCTAGCTTGGCTGGGAGCATGGGTGGAAGGACAAGGAGGTAAGCCCTGGCCAGCCAGCAGCCCTCAAGAGCAGATGGAGGGTTTGGAGCATTGTCTCCAGTGGGTAGTGGCATCTGGGCAGATGTGGCCCTGGGGCCTGGGGCTCAAAGGTGGTGTGGCAGATGCTGGTGATAAACACGAAGCCACAGGAGGGATGTGGTGAGCCATTCCCGTGCACTGGTCGTGGGTCCCCTTCCCTGAGCAGTCACAGCACTGATCACTGAGCCTGGAGTCACCTCTCTGAGGCTGCATCAGCCACCAAAGAGACAAGACCAGGGTCAGGCCCCACACATGGCACTGGTTTCATTGTACTCTGTCCCCAGCTAATCTGGAATTTGTCACGGGTCAAAAAGGCTAGATTGACACCAAAACTGTTCCTTTGATACCTGCCTTGCCTTGAATGGCTCCAAAGTAAAACTAACTACACCACCTCTGCTTCTCTGTATGCTGTGGGACACATTCTCATAGGTCAGCGAGACACTCCCAGCCCTGTCATGATCTGACACTGGCCAAGGCTCTATCCATATCATCCAGTCTTGCTGCAGAGTTGGAATGTTTGAGCGACAAGACATGGAAAGAGACCAGTCCAGGCTAGGGCCCTTCTCGATGAGATGTTTTATTCTTCTACCCGTGATTATTTGGGGTACATCAAGATCTCTAGTTTAGCATCCTGGAGGAACAGTTTATATCTCATGGTGATTGCAAGTTCTTTAAACAGCAAGCCAAGGTCTTGCTAAGGAGGGGAAGGACAAGGATGAGAGAAAATGACCCTGAACTGTGAGACACTGAGTGGAAAAAAGATGCTTGTTTCAGCTGTTTCAGCAGGGTTTCTTCTAGATACCAACAATCATTTGGGAGCTGCTTGCTGCTGCCCAGAGCCCTGAGAATGGGAGAGGAGATTAGCTAGCAATGATGTGTTTCCAGCAGGCTGGGAGGATCATGGCTACTGGGCTTCAGATTCAGCCTGATTTGAAAGCCATTTTAGTGCATACATGCTCACACACTATTGCCCACAGGACTCCTGGTGTGACTACTTTTGCCCTGTTCAGTTATTTTTGATGTTTGGGACCACCTGGCACTTGGCTCATGGGCTCTGTTCATTGAGTAAAGACAGCTGGGGCAAGAAACAAGGGATTTCACCTTTCTCCCTGATTAGATGAACCAGTCCAATGCAATTAAGCAGCTTAGCTTAAGGCAACAGAAGCCATTATTGCTGGGCTCCTCTGCTCTGTTTGAACTCTGTTATCCACACCAAAAATGTCAGAGGGAAAAAAATGTTGCTTCTGTGCCTGGCGTCTCCCTGGCGCTGGCTGAGGAGCAGGTGCATATCTGAGATGCCTCCATGTGCATCTATCTGATCACCTTCTCTCCCCACTTCAGGCTGACTCATTTGAGATGGGATGGGAGTCAGTCTTGTAAGAGAGCAAGAACACCTGGCCAGGTGTGACTCTCAGCCCTCTTCATGGAAAACCTCCTTGTTTTGGCAACCTTCCTTGCTGTCAGGGCAAGAGCTCATCTTGGCTGCTGAAGGCACCGTGCTGAACTCTCCACCTGCCCCTTAGGAAACAGCAAGGGTTGGTAAGAAGTCCTCCTCTGAGTTCCTTGTGCTCCTTCATCCTTCTTCTCCACTAGACCAGCACCAGAGCAGAGGGGATGCCTGGGGAAGGCATGTAAACCACTCCACTTCTGGGATAATCCTGTGACTTTTTATCTGAGCCTGATCTTGACATGTACTGCAGGTTTGGGAGGAGGTTTGCAGAGTGGCATAAATATTGCATGGACTGTTCTCTTCTGCTTATGAATATCCATGCTGCAGTCTCACTCCCCCTTATTTAGGCAAAAAAATGTGTAACATTCAGAGCAAAAGGAACACAAACACAAGCATTTGTGTATGTACATCCATACACATATGTGCAATGCACAGAACTGACCCCTAGACCCATCCCCAAACCCAACTGGAGCTTGAGGGCAGGGTGAATTCCCTCCTGTCCAAAACCACAGACTGTCTCTTCCTTCACACCTGGTCCCAGATGATCTCCTATTTACCCAGATGTCACTAAGCATGGCTCTGCTACTCAGACAGGTTTCCCAGTAATAACTCATTGTGGGTTTTTACATTCAGGTGCTGTTATCGCCCATTTGTATATTAATAAAGACAAGTAAGGGCCTGTTTTTAGAAAAAAATCTCTTTCCAGTGAAAATGCCTCTAATCCATCTTGCTAGTTAGAAATTCCTCAGTGTCCATTTGGCACAGCAAGAGTTATGGTCCAGTAGTTGCTTCCAGCTAAATAGCCTCAGAAGGTGTCCCAAGCTCTCTGAAAGGGATGTGGGCACTCCCATAGTGCTTCAAACACCACTTTTGCTACTGGCTGTGAAGTGTCCCTGCAGGAGATGTTGGCATATTATATCACAGCAGCTGCAATGTGATGCTTAGGAGAACAGAACAGCAGAGCTTGAGAGCCAGGGCACAGAGGGCAGAGTCTGAGCCAGGAAAGGGTAGGGAGATTGGTGGAGGTAAATACACACCGACACAGACTGCTGTGGGCATAATAGAAACTGCAGTTATGGAGACACCTCTCTCTTTCTTCTAACAGATGCAAGACTCACACTGCACCCTGGGAGAAGACCAGAATGGACTGGTTTGGCTTCAAGGTGAGCCTCTGTAGAAGCTTAGGTAGGAATATGAGCTCTTATTCTCATGAAAGACCTCTGACTAGAACTGAAGATCTCATCCCTTTCCCTGAAGAGATTGCATGAGTTTTAAGAGCAAAGCTGCAGCAGTGAGCGACAGAATTTGCTGCCAAATGGGTAGAGGTCATCTGGGCTGCCAGGGCTAGATAACTGTCTGCAGAAGCAAAGGAGCACCACAAGCCTTCCCATCTTCTGTCTCATGCATGAGGGCACTTCAAAGCTACCTTCTCTGCCTGTGACACCTGGTGAGCAAAATAAAACACTTGCATTACATTCATGCTTCTGCCTGTGGGAATGAGGAAAGGAGTCCCATGGGGCAGATGTTGGTCAGACTGCCTCAGGTGCTACCAGGAGGTCTTCAGATAGCACCACGATACATCTGTGTAGGAAAGGGAGCAACTCCAAGTTTTCCTTGCTGTGGGCTGGGGGTCATGGCTGCTGGCATGGAGTCTGGTATGTGGGTAAGAGTCATCAAAGCCTCAGAAGTGGGAGGAATGTCTGGTCCAATAAAAATGACACATGGATGGGATAGAAAAAGGAGGGCCTCTTTTTGTGAAGTGGTGTCAGGAGAGGGCTTAGTTTTTCACTTTAGCAGGTAGCACATTATCCTGGGACAGGGTGGATTCAGACAATGATGGATTCATTTCTGAAGCTGCTTGTCCCTGTGTTCCTGCAGACACAAATACTCTCCCCAATGCTTTTGCAACACAGAGAGGAAAGTGACTTCATGGCATTCCTTTTCTGACTGTTTCTCTGACATGTGCTTTCTAAACATAGATCTAAAAATCAGAAAGCACCGGGAGAATTACGGGTTTCTACACCCTATTGTGCTTTATAATAATTATAATTATTGTAAATACGGCCCAGACACTGTAATTTTCTGCTCTCCATTGGGTCTTTCTTTTTCATTTTGTTCTTCTTTTTATGACTGTTTTCTAAGAAAGTTTTCATATGTCACCTTATAGATGGGAAATGGCAGAGTCAGCTCTTAAAATAAAAGGAGAGGAGTGGCTTGGAGGGGATGGAGAAAATTATGAGAAGGGAGTGAGGAGAGAAAAATGTCATACAGTCTGTGGTGAGGGCACCAGTGGCAGCAATCAGACCTACTGCTGTACCTAACCTATTGCCAACTTGCTGTGTGATTATAGGATCCATCTTTGTACCTATTTTTGGTCATGGAGGACTTCTCTTGTCTCTTATCTCATTGCTTGGCTCAGCAATTATTTGATCGTAAGTTTAGAGGAGCTGAGCCCTTCTCACATGCAGTGTCTGATTTAAGTTATTGTAAGAAGATCTGGTAAAGATATTTGAACAGGTGTAGTTTTTGCAGCATTGTTCAAGTGCAGTCAGGAAAACTTGGTTTACACAAAGGATAGAGGGGTCCACTGTGGTATCAGCTCTGCTCCTGTGCCCTGTGAGTCTCCAGAGCAGAGATGTGCCTTAGATGTGTCTCCTTGCACAGGCAGCTTGATCCTGTTCCTGTGGACATTAGAGCACGGGGTAGAAACATGGAGACTGAGAATCCAGTATATCCAGTATTTGTCCCACCAGGAAATCAGAATGTGGCCTGGCTATGGACGTAGATGGGTAAAGTGGGAAATGCTCCTCCACCTCAGAGAACAGACACAGGTAATGCCACCTACAGTCAGGTGAGTTGTGAGGAAAGGAGAGATGCTGCAAACAGCATCAGGAGAAACAAAATATTCAGACACCCTGGAATGAGGAAAGAGAGTTTATGCTGAATTCAGACTGAACCTGAAGAAAGAATTAGGAAGAAAATGGGAAAAGTTACGATAAAATGGATAAAACATGGGGGATATAGTGCAATGGACAGTAGGAAAACAGCAAAAATATCTGTGTGATGTAGAGAAAAGGAAAGAGGAAGGCAGGCAAAGGAGAAATCACCTGGAATGAGAATCAGTGTTTTGAAATACTGAGCTGAGTTGAAACATCATCACCAAAAACACAGCAGAGATTCAGATTGAACTGCAGTGATTTATCCAACTTTTGCCCGAACAGGAGCAAAGTAGTTTTGAGTAGTCTCTCACAGAGAACTCAGACTTCTTCCTCTCCTCAAGAGTCCTCTCTGGAGACTTCCAAAGGAAACCAAAGAGCAGAAAGATGCACGCTGCCCACACGACCAGGGGAACTTTGCTTTTACATAATTGTAAAGAAAACAAATGAGTCTTTCTGGGTGAGTTTCTACCAAGAGTGTAAGGTTTAGAGCGTGGACTAGGAGTTTGAGAGATGTAGGTATTACTCTGCCAATGAAAAGGGAAGACTGCAGCCAGTGCAATCAGGATTTTGGCTTCCAGTTCAAGGCTGGAGAAGTGATTGACTGTAGCCTGAAAGTGGGTTAGTAGAGTTTAATTTCTGCCTTTCCCACTGTCCTGCAGTAACCTACTCTTAGCACAGCAGCTCCAATCAATTTCCTCACAGAGGGTTTCCTTGATGCTGAATTTGCTGTTTGCAAATACCCAGAAATCTGCTGCTGAAAGGAGGAACATTATCCCTTTGCTGTATGGGTCAAGAAGTTCTTACAAGAAGGTCTGTGTATTTGCCTCTGGCTGTCCATAAATACAGTGCTACTGCAGGCAAGGCAATAGGCTGAGCACAACCCTGTGCATTAAGAGGAACATTTGCTGTAGTATTTGGAAATAAGTCAAATCATCTGCGATCTGCATTTCTTACAAATACCACAGATTCCTTACATTTGTGCCTCCACCATTCCAAGCTGTTGCTTTGACTTGCTAATAGGTCTCTGTTGTAAAAAAATCCCCATGTGTGCCTCTTTTTTTTTTTTTTAATGGAGCTAACACTCAGATGTTACTTTGTGCCCAGAGAGACAGCAAGGACATGGAGTCTGCTGGATTCCAGAAGGAAATATCTGCAGGGCTCCCAGAGGGAAAACTACCAGGCAGGTATTTATGAAAAGAAGGTGATCTGTTTGAATTCAAGAATATATTACAATCTATCTGCTTATCTGGTGTCAACTGGCAGCTTCATTGAATTAATTGGAGCAATGCTGATTTATAACTACTGAGAGTTTGGAGAATTCTACATAAACAACTCAAATGAAGCCCCTTTCAAGGCACCAAGAGTCTGTACCAAGAGATAAATCTTGATGAGCTACAGGTCCTTGCCAATTGTCTTTCAAACTCTGGTCTTCCTTGCCACTGTAAAAAATATATGGAGCTTTCCTGACCTAGGTTCAGCCAAATCACTTTCCATTGCTCTTAGCTTTACTGATGCAACTCCTCGAGCCTGTGCTGAGTCTCTGATCACAATTAAAAACCAGCAGCAATCATAAAGACAGGGATATTCCCACAAGCAGCTGCATCAGGTGGGAGACAGTGTATGGAGCTAGGGTCATGTGCCAAATTCTAGTTTGACCCATGCAGAAATACACACCAATGGAGTGGAATCACTGAACCTTGCACTCTCAATTTGGGGTTGGCTGTCTTTTCAAGGGATAGGTGTTGCCTTGTTCAGCAATCACCAAGGCTTGTGGAAGAGGACTGAAAGAAGAGTTATGGCTGGTACTGAGCAGGTGTTAAGAAGAAAGCTGTATGAAAAGTGCCTGAGGATCCCTGTGGGCGTGCAGAGGTAAGGATTTAGCCCCTCAGACTGTAGCCATTTTTTGTGGGCTCACATCCCCTTCCCCACAGACCTGTCTGTGGTGTAGCAGCAACACTCAGCAGCTGTTCCCCCAGCAGTGGGTGGAGGAGTGTGGGTGTGTTACCCACCACACAAGACTGCCAGGGGGCTGTGTGGCATCTGCTGCACCTCCCTGGGCCCTGGGTGTTGGTGTTGCAAGACAGCTTATGTTGCTAAGAGCACTCAAAAAGAGGAGAGCATGAGGATCTCCAGAACAGGCAGCTGGCAGTTTAATTTCAGCATGGGCAGGTACAAGGTAATGCAACATGAAAGATCAATTTAAGCTACTTATGTAACATGACAGGCCCTAAATTATTTATTTATTACTCAGGAAAACATCAAGATCCTTTTCAGGCTCCTTAAGCAGTAGAGATCACAATAGCTAGCACCAAAAATGCTGTATTATGATACCTTCCTATGATCGAAATTATGTCTACATTTGAAACGATGTACTCAGATTTTGTCACTTTTCTGAAAGATATCTCAGAAATAGAAGACATCTAAAGATAGTTGATTCAAATTATTAGAAGACCTAAAAGGATTTCACAAAGAAAAGATTAAGACTGTTAATTTACTGAGAGAGATGTGACATGGCAATGAAAAGAATATTGGCAGGGAGAAGGCACATAAGACCCTGGCATTTACTCCTTATTAAAATACCAGAATGAGAAAGAAAAAGATCATGACTTAAACTACTGTACCTGAAATACTAATAAAGGAACACACAGTGTTACACAGTATGTAACCTGTGGAATTTGCTGTGTGAAGTACGACTGGGGCCAACAGCTTGGGAAGACATTACTCTCACATTTTCCATACAGAAGCAATAAAAATATCATCCACCCCTACACCAGCTGAGCTAAAAACCTGCATGGGATATAAATCTTCATCTTGCATGACAATAATTGCTGCGGGCTAGACGAGGAAGCCTATTGCATAACTGTCCACTACGAGGGTTTTACTACCTCCCATGAAGCACGTGGTGCTGGCTGCTGGCAGAGATGTGCTGCTGGCAGGGATGCTGCCACTTTCCCTCGCCATACCTCCTGTTTCCACACAGCCTTTCCTCTGGAGCAGGTCCTTTAGCTGTGCTGGTGAGCTCTGCATCAGTGGGACGGACAGACCACCTGCTTGGGTGCTCGCAGCAGCCAGGGTGGTATTTGGCACGTGTGGTGCTGTGCTGGTGAGTTGGCTGAAATGGGACATGCCTCTGGCCTTGGGAGATGGGAAAGCTGGTATTCATTCCTCTGGCTCCCTGCAGAGGCAAGCTCCATGGGATGGAGTCAGTTGCAGGGAAGATGCCCATCTGCTGCAGACATCGGCATTCCCTTGAGACAGAAGGTTCTAGGGTGAATCACGGCTGCTGTGAGCAGCCACCACCACAAAGCATGAAACAGTTCCCCTAGGCAGCCAGCACCCAGACTGTGAATTGGTCTGGAGAGAAGGGCTGAAAATTTGGCTTTGGCCCCAAATTTGGTACAGACCTAGTGCAGAGAACCAAAGGTTCTGAGGTTTGAAGTTGATGCCTGACCTGGAGTTAGGGGGACTAAATTTGTGGGCAGTCATCTCTGGAAAGGCTGATTCAAAATGTGGATGCAGCAGGAAGGATGCTGCCTTCTTGCCAAAAGATGCTTTGTTACTCTTCATCTGCAGCATGATCAGGTGCTGGTCAAGAATGGAACTGTTGCTCAAGGCAATGTTCATACAGAGCAGCAGATAGGAATCTAACAGATGTGGCTATTTCAATGTCTAGAAGCAAAGAGGAGCCAGTTTGGGAATACCAAGGCTGTGGATTGTCCTAACATGCCAAAGAACTGACCAATGATTTTCTTCCCAGCCCATGCCTGCTGATTTTCAGGGCAAATTTCAATTTTTCCATGTGAAGAGTAATTCTGAAAGATATTTGCAAATCAAATAATTGATTTTTTTTTTTTTTCTTACAAAATGGATTCTCGTAGTGTTTCCAGTTTGGGGATTTGGAGGTTTACATTTTGTATTTTATTTACATCCTGGAATTTCAAAGCATCAGTTAAAAATCCTAATCCATGTCCTTTTTATGTTTTACAGTGATTGCTGCCTGTTTTAGGACAAAGTTTTAGTGCATAATGTGGCAAGAGATTTGAAGACTTCCATTCGTCTATTTTTAAGCACAATTAAGGGCAGCTGTTATATAGTACTAATTAAAAAAATCTTATCTTTTTCTACAGATCAAAGTGACTTTTGTTTGTAATGAAACAGTCTGACAAAAAGTCAAATAGAAAAAGTGTCACACTGCTTAATTACAAAACAAACAGGAGACACTTTGATCTGTAAAAAAAAGATAAGGTGTTTTAATTAGTACTAAATAGCAGCTGTCCATCATGATTTAAGAAAGGAAATAAAACAGCCATATTTCAAGTCTTTCATATGGTGATGTGCATGCTGAGGGGCTCTCATTAAGTTAAAAAGCACTACACTGACAATTAGGATAAAATTTTGAATTTTTAAAATTTATGAATATGTATTTCTCAACCCAGAACAAAGAAGATGCCCATATTGATGTATTTTGCCAGGGAAATTTCCACGGATATTCATATCTGGTTATTAAAAAACAACACATTTAATCTAAGAAAGGTTTTATTAAAACCATTCCAGCCTGCTGTGTCTGCAGACATGAGTTTCAGGTGTAGCCAGGCTGGGTGGGGTATGGAGGTGAATAACACAGTGCAGAAGCAGCTTCACCAGCCAGCTGCTGGCACATCTGCAGACAGGTGCAGGGCAGGACCCCAGGCACACGTCGCTTGGCCAAGTCACTCTGGCCCTGCAGCTCGGCCCTTGGCACCCTCCTCACTGCACCCTGAGGCCACATGCACTCCTGGAGGCATTGGGGGAAGGCAGATGAGCTGAGGTCTTGCATGTAGTGCTGGCTGCTAGGAAGCAGCAACTAATACCAGTCTTCTCTTCAAGGAACAAGGTGCCCTCTCAGTGTAGTCCTGCTGAGCTTTTTCATGTTCCTGGTCCAGAGCAAGGGTTTTGAAGCTGGCTGTGTCAAATATTGCCAAAAGCAATGCAAGTCTGCTCTTAGAAAAACAATGGTTATCTGTTTGTAAGTATTTCCACTGATTCTCCCTGGCTGTGCGTGTTGTGCAAACCTGGTGAAGGGAAACTCCTGTGCTAGGGAGCTGTACTAGCAGAGGGAGCATGAACTGCAGGAGGACCCCCTTGCAGCTAATGAGGTCAGTGTGATGGATGGCCAGGCAGTGGGTGAGCATGTCACAGGGCCTGTCACTGGTCTGAGCTATGGAGTTAATTTTGTTCTTCTCTTCCACTTTGCTTTTAACAGGCGGTGAATTTCCTACAGGAACCCCATGGAAAGGGTCCTCAAAACAACATCCTGTGATCTCAGGGGCAAGCAAACATCAGTCTCAGTCCAATTCTTGAACGTCAACTCTGCCCCTTGTTCCCGGATCATTGAGAGCTGCTGGGCTCCTGTTTATCTCACCTTTGGTCCTGCTCTGTGTTTACAGTTAAGCTGTTCATTCAAGTGCCATATAAGTTTGCTAGGATTTGTTGAGGGAGCAAAGGTCTTCAGGCAGAAGATGAGAACAGAGGAAAAACAGCCTCTGGCTGCCACGCTTCTCCAGGGCTTGCTTCAGAGGTGTTACTCAAGATGGGGTGGCAGCTAGTAAGTACAAAAAAAAAGAGCAGTAGCCGTGAGTCGGCAAAATTTGGAGGCCTCCAAGACTCCCCTTTGTGGTTGTTTGTGGTTGACTTCTCAGTACCTTTATGATGGTGATGATGCATTCATTGCTGATTTTCCTTCTAGTAGTTTATCAGGAATGTTTTTTATGGTTGCACTAAATTCTGAAATACATGGGGTGACTGCTTCTGCAGCCTCACCCCAGCCCTTCACCTTTACAGTCCTCCATATTTGTGTTATATCTGTGGTAGATAATACAAATAAATAAAGTGTCATGGGGAGAAAGTATACCTTTTGCTTGCACCAAACCACACGATTAGGAAAAAAGACGAGCTTTCAGGCACGTAAGGGCAGGTTTTCCCTCACTTGCTTGTATTCTACAGTAATGTAAGACATCCAAATTTAGCATTTTAGTTCTTCAAGGAAGAAAACTTTGTCAGGCTGGGCCTTTTTGACAGGATCCTTGATATCTCTGTAAGGAAGGCACAGGCCTCCAATGCTGTAAATCCCTCAGTCGTTGCTGTGACTGAAATACAGTGAAATTATTTGGGATGCAGGAAATTCAAGGCTGTGACTGAAAGGCAATAATCTGTTGCTTAAGAGGTAAACAGAAGTGAGAGCCACCGGAGAAGAATGTTAACTCAGGCAGGGACTAAGAAGACCCATCTGCATAATAAAGGACAGTAAAAATATTGTGTGAAGGTGCAAAACAGGTGATTGTTTGTACCATTTCAAAAGCATCCTCGAAATAATATTTATGAAGGGTCAGGAGAGGAAAATCCATCTGTTTATCCAGGAAGCCATACTGAATAAAACTGGAAATGACAACAACGCCAGGGGTCAAGACCAGGTGTGGATGTCATGTCTCAACCACTTCCTTCAGGCTGGCAGTAGTGTTAGGGAAGGGTGGCCATGCAGGTGGCTTGGGCCTGGGGGAGTGACTCCGAAGGCGAGAGCAAGTCTAAAGAAGCAAGCTCCTGTACAGGCCAAGAGCTAGTCCCCTTGGTAGGCAGTGTGATATAAACCTGAAGGATTAGAGCTGAGACCAGGGTGAGGAGGTGGCTGGGAGAACTGAAGGAATAAACATGCTGGAGGTGGAATTTCACATTTTGCTGTATTTTCCAACTTATGAGTCTGAGGAATCACAGCTGGGTTTGCAGGACTGGCCCTAAGTGAGAGCTACCCCGTCCAGAAACTCTGCCTCCGTACCACATATGCCCAAGGAGTGTCTGTGCCAGTGACTGTCCCCTGCACATCCCTTCTGCCTGGGTCTGTCATTCTAGTGACTCAAGGATTCCTTATTTCCCACAGCCCATGCAAATATCTTCCCAAATCACAGTCCCTTTCTCTACTAACCACTCCTTCCCCAGGTTCATAAGGGCAGGACACTCAGCCCTCCAGGTGCTAATCAGCTTCCTTTGCAGCCTTCCCCAGGTTGGGGGGACCCAGTATCCTCACGCAGCCCACGTGCTCTATAGCCACACCAGCCCCAGAGCAG
Source organism: Rhipidura dahli (assembly GCA_013399225.1). Lineage (NCBI taxonomy): Eukaryota > Metazoa > Chordata > Aves > Passeriformes > Rhipiduridae > Rhipidura > Rhipidura dahli. The sequence goes on from VXAC01002073.1 coordinate 401,924, forward strand.
CACCTCCTGAAGCTGCCCCAGAGCTGCCCCTTTGGTGGCAGGCTGCATGACATTTCCACAAAAGCCCTTCTTTGCTTTTCCCCTCAATACAGTCCAAAAGACCAAATAATCCAACACACACAACACCCTGATGTGGTGGAGTCAGTGCTGCTGGGGTTGCAGGGAGGAAGTGGGATTACCCTCACAAGGGTCCCTTCAGCCAGATTTCTTAGCTGCTAACTATGGGTACCCCTCCTTCTCCAAGGTGGCATCGAGAGGTGAGCAGGGTCTGGTGACCCAGCCATCATCAGTGTATGTGAGGGGTCTGTGGCATCATGCCATGTAATTCAGGTTGGCAGTATACATGGGTGCAAGCCCTGCCCTCAAATCCCAAGAGACCCCTTTGTCCTCGTGTTCTGGAAATAGCACAGCACCAGGCATGCCCAATGCCTTATGCCTTTTCTCCAGGACGATAAGCTGACTGTCCCTGTCAAGCCGTGCCTCTGGAGATGTCCTCACACTCCATGCAGCAGTGAAGGGCTGAGGAGGCCACAGTCATCTCTGCTCTGAGCTCAGCCTGGGCTCGTGACTTGTGACCTTGTACACATTTATCCCATAACTCAGAGGACCTTGGCCTGGTCCTGTGCTCAGCATAGAAAGCAGCATCCCATGTTGCTGTTTTGTACCTCTGGTTGGGGATCTGCTCTTGTTCTGGTAGCTGGGTCTCCAAATGGCTGCATCAACCCTCAGTGGGAGAGGGACACAAGTTTTCAGGGGTCATGACCTCCTCCAGGGTACACTAGGAAATTTGTGGACAGAACATCACAAACCCTTTTCTTTCTTAACAAAAGTCATCTCTAGACGAGATTATGGGCTTTTGGCCTGCATGGAACTTCCCACCTACTGGTTCCACAACTTAATTGAGAATTAGTTTTCAGCCACTTCCTCTCAGCAGCCACTCTGAGAAGCTCTGGTCCATGAAAACAAAGCACTCGCCTTGGCCTCATGCTAGAGCTGAACATGCCAAGCAGATGGTCAGTCGGCCGTTTCTTCCCATCTCTGCAGTGGGAGATTGCAGGATGCTTTGATCATGTCCTCTGAGTGAGGACAGCTGGGCTGTAAATCAGGGTCCCTGCTGCTCTGAACTCTCTCGTCCACGCAGCCACCATAGAGAGGAGACATGTTTTTCCTTTCCATGCAGGGGTGAGCCAGGGTGAAACCTAGACCTGACAAGTGGGCCAATAGACCTTTCTGTGCCATTCACTTCTTGCTTTTCCAGTAATTTTCCACCTTAAAACCCCATGTAGCTTCACCTCTTCCATGCAAATAATATAGGCAAGAGGTCAACTTCTTTCTTGAGTAAAGAACAATCAATTACACTTAGATGATAAGCTGAAAAACTGCCAAATTTCTTTTTATAGCTTCTTTATTGCTCCCTGTCTGTGTATATAGAATGAGGAGAGCTGTGATTTACATGGTAACTTTAAGGCTGATGTGTGAAGACTGGGAATAAACTGAGATAATTTTAAGGCAAATGGGTCATAAAAAAATAAACAAACACTGGGTAGCTACTGAAGCATGCATGCTGCCTTTTCCTTCTTAAAAGGCACAAAGGTGATGCACATGAGGGCAGGACAGCAAATTTGGAGGGAAATTTGAAGGAGGCTCCGTACTTCTGATGTTATCCAACATCTAGCCAAGCCAAGTGGAGCTAGAAGCTCCACTTCTGCAATCACTTTTCCAGTGAGGCTCATGACCTCTGTTAAATATGTCATGGCCCTGGAGGGGTTGTGTTCAGTAACTGGGCTCTGAAACAGACTCTACTCCAGGCAAATACCAAGCCCCTTCTAAGATGGAATTCAATATATTCCTGAAATGTAGTGCCTGTGAGAACTGCGGACCAGGCTGGGTGAGCCAGGCAGCCCGTACAATCTCACATTCCTTGGCTGAAGACAGATAGTGGATGTGTGCAATTCTTGTACAAATCAGGTCTACAGTCGACTGGATCTTTCTCTATCCCTCTCCAGCTGTCACCCTGCATCACCCTCGTCATTTGAAGTTTCCAGGTCTCTCTCTTCAGTTCCAGAGGGGTTTTGTCTGGCAGACAAAACATTAATTAGAGCCTCTGTTGATACTATCACACTCATTTTGTATCCTTGCAGATGCCAAGTGAGTGAAACAGCCTCCCTCTCTATGCAGTCCCCAGAGGACTACCAATCCCCTCTCCAGGTTCCACCAGGTGCAGGAAAACACCAGAGCTTTAGAAAGGCACCCATAAACCTTGTATGCATTTGTGTGTTCTTGGTATTATAAAAACACCATGCTCTACAACTTCTTTACTCAGGTGGGCATGCCATGCACTCATATACAGGCCCAGAGAAGCTCAGGATGCATTCTAGGAAGACAGGGCTTTCCTGAGGGCTGTGGAGGAGCTTTCCATCTCCTGCACCATGCTTTCTGGCATCAGCATAAAATCTTCAAGCAGATGAGGCCAGCTTTTGTACTGGGATAATTCCGTTTACTGCCATGTATTTGACAGCAGGCTAACAGGCTCATTGCTTTGCTCGTGGTACTGCCACTGCAGCATGTTCATCTGCTGACCCTGCTGAGCAGAGGCTAAGGTTGCTATGAAACCTGCCTGCCTTCCTTTGGGCCTCACTCCCAAGTTCAGTGATTGACAAGGAAAGGATCGGGTCCAGTGAGCCCCTGGCACTGAGGTTTGCTGGTCCCTCTGGGTCTTGGAGGGCTGCACATCTGTGTTAGGATTTCTTCTTCTTGGCACTTGCCTTACTCAAATTTGGGTGAAGAGAACAATTCTTTGGGTTGTGCCTACTGCCAACGCTGGCTTATCTGGACACTGCTGCCAGATGTAATCCCCACTCTGAAGCCTTCTTTGAAGCAAACAAGCATGTTAGAAGCACTGAGGAGCATTTTAGCTTGTGGTTCTTGCATGAAGGTGCTGGGGCATGAATTTCAAAGCCTTTTTGTCAATTGGAAAATCTCAGTCCTGAGATTTAGAGTGAAGATGGAACGACAAGGTAACACACAGGACGTACAAGGAAGTCACCACTTCCTCCCAGGCAGCAGTTTCCCACAGACAAACAGGACATGTCTGCCATGCAGAAAAATGTAAACAGTAAGTTCTGCCCGTATCCATTGGCCAGCGCTGTGTTTTGAAGAGGCAGGAAAACCTGTCACGCTGGTGCAGCTGCCCATGAGAGCAGGTGATTAGAGTACAATAGGCAGCCCTGCAAAATCACCAGGCTGATGCCAGAATCCTGCAGTTGCTGTGGACCATGTCTGAGTCATGTGCAGGGTCCAGAGACTTCCCTTGTGGTGCAGAAAATGAGCAAGGCTTTCCTCTGAGTGTTCCATTTTTCCTGGTGCAAATTGTTGTCGTGACCTTCAGGTGCAGGCACATCAATTATAAAACCACACAAATTAATGCCTGACCCTTCTAACAACATACCAGCAGAGGGAACATACAGGAAACATCCTGAGCTGTGAAAGAAACTCAAAGTCACTCAACCACACAAAACCCAGGCAGAGTAGGTGGACCTGACAGCACACACTGGAGATGGCAACTGCACTGCACCATACCCTGAGGCAAGCCTGTCCAAGGGCATGTGCAGTCCTTAGGGCACCACAGGCCTTGCACGCTCCCCTTCTGCAGATACTCAATGTCATCTCTCCATCTCAAGGGGTTGCTAATGAGCTTCGGGCATGCTCTGTGATCAAAAAAGACCTCCCACACGCTGCTTGGGCTGGAGGTGAAGGGGATGCAGGTGAGAACCAGAATCCAGTGTTCAAGTGCAATGCTGACAGACCTGCTGGTTTGTAGCATTGGTGACATGCAGCCACACAGGTGTGGCACGGGTCAGCGCAAAGGCCAGACTTTGCTTTCCTCTCCACCGACATGAAACAAACATCTGTTTCAGAATTTTATGGGAATGACTGCTAGTGTTGTCTAAAGAAAAATTAGAATTAGGTTTGTTCTGAAGGATGTACATAGTCAGGAATGAGAGGAGTTCAGGACTCATCTCTGGAGATTTTTATCCCACCCGAAATAACATCCCTTTTGAGAATTTTCCAACAGGACTTTGGGCAGCGTGTTACTGTCTGAAGTCTATGGATGGGACCATTCTCCTTGTGTATGGATTTATCTACCAAGCAAAACCCACACTGGTATGCAGCAAGAATTTTCAAAAGCAGTTCACACCCCAAATCCTACCCTGGGATTTGGTTTCCGCACAGAAGTATTTGGCACTAGCTTGTATGAGTCTTGAAGCTTTCAGGATTTCAAGGTGAAGCCCTGCTGAGTATCCTTCATGCAAAGTGCAGACACAGGACACAGAGATCCCTGTGCTCAACTGGACACTGCAAGCAGAATGTGACCTTTACTTTAGGGATGAAGGAGGCCTGGGTATATATCTAAGGGGGTCTGCACACCGCTGTTCTGGCTGTTGCCATACACATTAGGGAGCCAGCTGCTGCTTGGTAACGTGGGACACCCACATCACCTCGGTCACTGATTTGGGCTCGCCATAAGTGATAAGCGAGGAAGACGGTGTACCTTTCCAATCTGTTGTGACTCCTTCTGGCAGCCCATATGACAGAAGGATGCCTCACAGTGACAGATACTTGCTCTGCAGGCGTGGCTCTCTGAACACCACCTCCTCCAAGGCAGGCAGATCATGGGGCTGTGCAGGGCTTCCAGACAGAGTCCATAGGGCACGGGTGCGCACACGTGGAGCTGTTCACATGTTCTGCATGGTGTTGTAGGCATGCTGGGCTGTGTGGGGCAGGGAGCACGCTGCTCTGCTTGGCTGCTGAGGTTCCCAGCAGTGCTGGTGTTTGTGGAGTGCTGTGGGCATTTTGTTATTCCCCAAATGCAGTAGTTTGCTGTAATGCTTGGGAATACTCTTGGTGACAAAGTCACAGAGCCACGTGTGATCTTGACAAACATACAATCACAAACATACACACATACAATCCAGGCCCAAGCTGTGCAAGCATTCAGGGCAGAAGGCATTTTGTCTTGGGAGATCTGTCATCTCTTGACAAGTTCTATGTATTTGAGTTTCTGGTGAACTTATGTTCACATAAAAGAACAAAAAGACCTTTTGGATCATGCACCGCACATGAGAACGTAGCAATGGCCTCTCTGGCTTGGACCCAAGAGTTCACCTGAATGTTCACTTGGGTCTGGGTGTGGGGACCCAGGAGGTCAGGCAGGTTGGAGTGGAGAGGGATGAGACAGAGGAAGCAGGGAAGATGTGCCCTGGCTGCCAGGCAAGAGGACACCTGGAATATTCAGCCCAAGGGTGCCATGAGTTGGTGGCATAGGGGTGAGAAGCCTGCACATGGCTGGGTGTCCTCCTGACAGGCTGCAGCCCTCTCTGAACACGCACCAGTTTCAAAGCACCACGCAGCCACAGGCACAGGTAGGAAAGGATAATAGCTGCCAGGAGGCCAAGGGCCCAGAGTAACTCAGGGGCACAGACATTTCATTATTGCTGGGTTCACTTGGCACAGGGAAGAAATTTATAACCGACAGCAGGTTTGCCAGAGCAGTTAAACAGAGCAGTGTGACAATAGGAATAAGCATTTCAAATATTTTATTTTGCTTTGTAATTCCTTTCAGGCTGCTCCCAATTAAGAAGGGTAACTTTGTCAAGCCTAAAGTGACTTTGATATGGTACACAAATTCTCAAATCTTGATGTTGAATTGTCCTCCATTTTGCCTCCCTCAACAAAAAAACTCTAGGGTTTTTTTGTTTTTTTTTTAATTGGCATGCGTGGACAGTAGAAAACTTGGGCAAGGGAACAGTTCTTGTCTCTTCTAAAAATAGCACAGGGGTCCAGATCATGAAAATTTAATGAGGATAGAAGTTCCTCTTGTTTTTAAAGCTAAAATTTGGTCAGAGCAATTTATCAATGGTAAAGTCAGTCCCAATGTGATGCTTCGGATATTTACCCAGACACTTACTGAGAACAGTGCTGATGTCCTGATGTCACAAATCCATCTTGGTTACTGACAATAGATGTATGAATAGCTCTGCTGAAGGCTAAGTGGCCTGTGCAGTTCCCTCTCCAGGAAGGTACTTTGACAGACTGCACCTGACAGCCTGATTTACAAAGCTGCTTTTGAGCACATTTTTGTATCATGGTTCTTTGCCACAACAGAGGACTGGATGCAAAAGGTTCTTTCCACTGCTCTGCTCTGTTCGCTGATATCCAGAATTCTCAGGGATGGTGACTCAACCTCTTCCCTAGGCAATGCTTGGCAACCCTTTTGTGAAGACATTTCCCGTCTAAGTACTGAATCTATATGTCTCCAAGCACAACTGGAGGCTGTTTCATCTCCTCCTGTCACTTGTTACCTGGGAGAAGAGACCGACATCCACGTGATTACAATGTCCTTTCAGGTAGTTGTAGACAGCAAAAAAGTCCCCCCTGGATCTCCCTTTCTCCCAGCTCCCTCAGCTGCTCCTTGTAAGACTTGTGCTCCAAACCTTTCCCCAGCTCCGTTGCCCTTCTCAGGACTCTCTCCAGCCCCTCAATGTCCTTCTTGCAGTGAGGGGCCCAGAACTGAGCACAGGATTCAAGGTGAAGCCTCACCAGTGCTGAGTACAGGGGACAATCCCTGCCCTGGGCTGCTGGCCACACCATTGCTGACACAGGCCAGGTGCCATCGGCCCTCTTGGCCCCCTGGGCACAGCTGGCTCCTGTTCAGCTGCTGTCACCAGCACCCCCAGGGCCTTTTCTGCTGGGCAGCTTTCCAGCCACTCTGCCCCAGCCTGCAGTGCTGCAGGGGTTGTTGTGACCCAAGTGCAGGACCCAGAACTTCACGCTGTTGACCCTCATACAGCTGGTCTTGGCCCATTGATCCAGCCTGCCCAGACCCCTCTGCAGGGCTTCCCTGCTCTTCCATCCATCTGGGTGTCACGTGCAGACTGACTGAGGGTGCACTCAGTGCCCTCATCCAGGTCATCAATAAAGGCATTAAACACAACTGGCTCTGACTCTGAGCCCTGGGGAGCAGCACTTGTGCCCGGCCACCAGCTGGGTGTGGCTCTGGTCACCACCACTCTCTGCACTTGGCCATCCAGACAGATTCTGTGCAGTGAAGGGGGCACCTGTCCAAACCATGAGCAGCCAGTTTCTCCTGGAGAATGCTGTGGGAATTGGTATAAAAGTCTTTAGTTAAGTCCAGGTGGATACATTCACAGCCTTTCCCTGATTCACTAACCAGATCATCCTGTCCTAGAAGGTCAGGATGGTCAAGCAGGACCTGCCTTTTAGAAACCCATGCCAGCTGGGCCTGATCCTCTGGTTGTCCTGTGATGCTTTCAGTCCTAGAGAAGTTCAGTACTATTCTCTGCTGGCAGAAAATTCCATACAGACATCTTTGATTTCAGAAAGATACAGAGGATCTCAAAGCTGCTTCTCAAAGTTGACAGGACTTCTGCTCATGGGTGTGTACCTAGCAGCTAGGATCTACTTTTGGAGACAAGTGGTTTGGGGAGGACATAGCATTGCCTTTGATAGCAAACCTAAAGACAGAAGGAGCTGGCCTGGAGGTGACAGATGCCCCAAGAATCTGTTGCTGCCTGTCTCTGAGAAGATGAAGGCAGCAGTGATTCCTGTTCCCTCACCCCTATGCACAAGAACCCCCAGCCAATGGGTTGGATACTAATCTCTCACCCCAGTGGAACCAAAAATGCTCACTGATCCTGTTAATTGGGGGCTGAGGTGCTACTTGGTGTTTGCAGCTGCTGTTGTAAAACAGTATAAAGTCAACTAAAAGCAAACAAGACCCAGATTCTGTGATGCCCCCTGGCAAGTATCCAGCTTTCTGGAGCAGAGACAAATGCAGAGAAGAAAGGCAAGGATATGTGTTGACATCCCTGCTTGAGACTTGTGTCAGGGGTAGCACTAGCAGCATATTCTACCCCAAGCAGACAAACACAAATGGAAGTGGGGGGCTACACATCAGTGCCTTCCTCTTGTCCACTTTGCAGGCCAGTTACACATACTAACACATCCCCTCTTGAAGAAAGAGTAGCCATCACAGGAACCAGCCCATAACCTCCTCCGTCATTAGCTTGGGTCCCCATCCTCTCTGAGAGCCTGACCAACCTCCTTGGCTGGTCCATGCAATAGGAGTGAGGAGGGGAGTCTGCCTCCCTGGGACTCATGGTTGAGCTGATGAAAGGCAAAAGGCTGCCCTTCTCATGATTGCTGGAAAATTGCAGCTTGTTCTGCTCTCAGCTGCTGCAATTTCTGCATCAGTGCGACTCTCCCGACTTCATTGGTACCATGGATGGAAACAGCCTTCTTGTCAACAATGCAAAAATCATTTAGCTTGTGAAAACACCAGTGGGAATGTGTCGTGGTTTTACCATCAAAGTAGCTTGTAATGGTTTCCTCACGTTGTGGATGGTCTCCAGACATTGCATGTTCACAGTGGCCCCAGGCCTGTTTGCTGAGTGGAAGGATGTCCCTGTGCCTCCTTTATTCCCAGTCTCTGTGGGATTTTCCCAGCTCATCTGACATGATTGGGATTCTGCCCTCACTTTTACTGAACTGCACAAAAGAACAACAGATCACCAGCACAGGAGAATCCATGGGTGGAACAGACAAGTCTTCATGGATGCTGTTTGAAATTCCCAGGATGCCAGCTGGATCTCCTCATGCTGCAACATGACAAACACCAATACAATGCCTGAAGTGTGAGATGTCACAGAACACCTCACAACCAGCCTGTCATGCTGGGTGGAGGGCTGGGAAATAGGAGGGTGCACTCAGCTTTCAGCAGTGCTGCCAACAGGCTGGAATAAACCCCAGGGAATGACTCTGGATCTCTAAAGTGACCTGAGAATTTGGATCAGCACAGTAGAAGAGGCAAACAGAGAGAGGGATTACTGGTATAAGAGCTTCAGTATGTGTCAGGAGCAACAAGTCACATCAAAACCTCAAATCTGTTAGTGAATATTTTTAAAGAAAGGACTTACAAAGAGGCAGGATGTCTAGAAAACTTTTCCTCAGGCAGTGCTCTGCCTGGGCTCCCATTTAAGCCTGTTTTAAAGGGAACCTACAGCACTAATGCAGAGACTGTACTCTAACAGCTGTCAGGTGATGGTGGGGTAAGGAGGGGAGGGGGTCAAAGTCACAGGTTTGTCATGAGCTTCAGTGAACAGTGTCACATTTCCAGGCTTTCTAGGCTTAGTATTTGTTTTTGTGAGGGGTGCATGCAACTGAAGATGCATGGCACGACAAGTGCATGCACCTGTCCCTGACAGTTACCCCTGATACCAGGTTGTGCTGTATGCTGCTGCTGCTTTTGTCTCTTCATCCTCTGCAACAGGTTTCCATGGCAGGATTTCAAAGCTTGAGAGAACTCCTCATCAATTTTCCATTAAATGTGTTAGGAAACACGTCTCAGGAGGATGATGGTCATGATTTTTTATCAACAGCAATCATTAATTCAAGGGTCCCAGTAAATTCCCCATTTCCTTTGTGGCTCCAAACACCATCTTTGCTTAACTCACACCCTGTGCTACTTTCCAACCCTGCTGGGTTTTATTCTGCTGCTTCCAGTACTGCCTGACTCCTGGCAGTAAGGGCAGCTGAAGGAGTTAAAGCAGCCAGCTGGCCAGGAGAATTCAGACATGCAGGAGATGTCTAAACACACGTAGCAAGTCGGCTGGCTGGCACATGACCCACTGAACAGATCAAACAATGCTGCTAGGAGCCAAGAACAATTTCCAGTACCTGCTGCAGTGTCCATATCTTCCCTGGGTCCATCCCCCTCCTTCCTTTTATGGCCAAGTCAAAGTCATCCTCCAACGTTACTAAAGTGACACGCACCTGGTTCTGAGCACATGCGTCTCACAAGGTGACAGCTGCTCGTGCTTAGGCAAAGTTTATGCTGCTCATGTCCATGATGCCATTTGAGTCAACAGATCACTTGATGTGAGCACGTGTGCATCCACTGAAACAAAAGTGCCTGAGCCACAGGAAAGTAAAACAGTGCTTCTTCTTGCATTGCTATATACCTTCTTCCCTTCCCTTCCCTNCAACTCACACTAAACACTGACAAGACAGACAAACACTTGGGGCAGCTGGTTTGCAGAGGCACCAAAATTACCCTAAGCTATTGCATACCTTGTCAGTGCCACAGCACAAAAAATAAATGTTGCTGATGTTCACTGTTGCTGAGTGTAGATTTGGGATGCTGGGGTGGGCAGCTGTTGAGAAGAGTTGGGAAGCATGTCTTCCCCAGCATTCTAGATGCAGAAAGAGCAGCAAAGTGAACTCCCGACACTCATTTGTCCATGCAGTCTTTTTCAGAAAAACAAAATTCCTACTTCCCTACTATGCTGGAAAGCTTCGAGATAGTTTTGTGGAGGGATCCTTACAACCCTTTCTTCATCCAGTTTCTGAACATCTGAGCGGCATGAGGACACGTACAGTTGTCAAAGGAAACACAGAATGTCTTGCTATGCTGAAGCTGGGGAGGGGGATGGTGGTATTATTTTTCCTTTCACGTTTCATTTGTATCTTAGAAGGATGAAACAGGTCCTTTGTAAAATTTTCCTCACACTTGGAGTAGAAAGACAAGCGGTGGCTTCTTGCAGAAGCTCACACTCTATGCATGAGCCTGCAGCTGTTCCAGCCAGCTAGAGGAAGGTTCATCCTGCAGTTGAAATTTCCCAAGTGCTGAAGAAGTCAAGCTGTCAGCCATGATGTTAATCTCAAGTGGTAGCTGGTCTTTCTGTTATCCCAGCCTTTGCACTGGGACACCTTGCAGTCCTTGCAGAGGATTCTGACCTCTAACTTGGCTGGGTGTAGTGTGGGACTCCAGGCAAGAAAGGCCGAGGTCTCAACTGTCCTGTGGACAGCCTGTCCTGTGGTGAGGGCTCTACACTGCAAGGAGCTTCAAAAAAGGCATAATACATTTAAAGTTTTGCACATTGGCACATTGCATAGGTTTGATCATGGCACCATCAAATCATGGTGACAAAGAAGGCAGAGCAAGATCATGCAGTCCACCCTGCTGTAAGACCTGGTTCTGCTGGCTGCAATATATTTGCAACTCTACACAGTCCAATGTCACTGCACACCTTGCTTTCCAAAGATAGTAGAAATATTTTCAGTGATTCTGCATGAAGCTCTGAGGAAACTGGAACCTTATAGCTACCCTTTGTAGTAGTTAGGAGTTGCTCCTTTCTCCTAGGCAGTGAAATTGAGAAGGAAATTCTGCTGGGACTGGAGACCATTCTGAAGGGCAATGGCTGCAGGGGCTAAATTCTGCCCTTAGCTGCCTGCTTTGCTTGTTGCCACATATAGAAAATGGGAAAAACACAAATTGGCCACTTATGCATTGCTATCCTCTGCCTGCTCCTTCCAGTCTGGTTCTGGCAGTGTGATGGGTGAAACTGGAGACCCGGGATCAGCTTGCAGGAGGGATTTTGACCATGGCCAAAGCTGGTTGCTGGGAGGCACTGGGCAGCTCCATGTGTCCTGGCATTACTGAAGTCAATGGGATTTTGGCCATAGTCTTCAACGGAGCTAGGATTTCACCATGCATGCCTGGGAAAGCTCTGTATCCTACAGTTGTGTTGTCTGCCATGACATTTACTGCTAATGAAATCTCCATGCCCCATCTCACTTTGCTCCTTGTCTATCTTTATAGGTCTTCACCTGTGGTTTTTCCTCCCCTCCCTGCCACTCTTCTCTCTCTCTCTCTCTCTCTTTTTCTCTCTCTCTCCCCCTCCCCTCATCTATCCTTTCTTATGTTTCTGTCTGACACTGCTTGCTGCCCTCCCTTGCTGTCTTCTCAGCTTGCTTTCTTGTGTACTCTGCAAGGAATGTGCCCACAAGAGGTATTTTTATTTGGCAGCCTGAGTAAGCTTTCTGTTTTGGCTGCAGGTACTGAGATGAGCAGCCAATGGAGCTGACATCTCCTGTGTCATGTTTTTAGCTCCTTCCATCTGATAGAGAAGATGACCTCATTGGCTGACTGTGTTGAAGAGGTCTGGTTGCAAGGGCAAAAAAATTAGAGTTAACCTTGAAAGAAGCAACAGAATGCCTCACACAGGTTTTTGGGCTGTTTTGATGTAATGTAGGGGTGTCACAAGGGATTCAGACCTTACTTCAACACAGAGGGTGTGCAAAGCCACTGAGCAATCCAGATACTGGTGAGCGAAAGATTTTTGTTGGGACTTTAGCAATAGGAAGAGGCTGCCAAAGGGGCTTCATCAGCTTCTGCGGAATGTCCTCCTTGGAGCAAGTTGCTCTCTGACCAACCTAGAGGTGATATGAGGTGCTGTACGGCTTTTCTCTCATCTGTTAAAGAAAGTGGAGCTGTCATGTGTCAGGGGTACAACTGATATGCTGTTCTGTAGCATCATATCAGGTCACAGCAGCCCAGCATAAATCAGGATAACACAGTTCATGTTTGCCATGGAGGCGTGAGCCCTCAGAACAGTGTGCCATGAGCAAGACCATTACAATGTAATCCAAGACAAATTTAATGTCAACCTGATTTAAAGAAATGTAGGAAAATACTCCAGGCAGAGATGTTAAAATCAGCTCCTGCCCTGATCTTTGAAAGGACAATGCTGGCCACCTGAGAGGACATTTTCAAGATATACAATTTGTTGCTGCAAAATCAGGGAAGAGCTAGGAGGAAATTGTGCTCTGATCTATCATGTACCAGGATCCAGGCAGGCCTGGCAAAAAGACTGGATTGTATGGCTTCTGTTGATGAAGTTTCTGAAAGCCTATCCTCTCATTACACAGCAAGAGATAGTATCAAAACTGGCTGCAAGTGTGAAAAGCCACCCGGTGTTCTAGAGACTTTGCTTTGGACACTATCCTACCACCCTTCCCTGCTCTCCAATGTTTGATGATGGGAAGGAGCTGCTCTCCAGAGCAGGGCCGTGGTGACCAAGCTATTATAGTGGCATGATGGGGGAGTGTCCTGTGTGTATTTTGGGTAAGAAAGGTCCCCCATGAACAGCTCACACGTCACGCCTGGTGACATGAACTCCTTTTGGCCTCCCAGTGCGACACGAAGGAAACCATGATGCTTTCCCGACGAGACGTGTGCGTGTGCATACACAAACCCAGCTAATTCTGGTCTACACAGGTGCTACCTCAGGCTGTGCATCCTTGCACATAGTAACGATGGGGCAGATGGGGGTGTGTGCTGAGACAGCTAAACTGCTACGCTCTGACAGCTCCTTTGCATGTGTTAAAATAACATCACCCTTACTTGTTGTCTCTCCTCTTCCACTCCATCCCCTCACTCAAAAAAATCTAAAGGGAACAAGCTCTAGGTATTAAAATAGCTCCAGTCTAGCTTGTTCAGTCTATTTCAGGAGGCTGGTTCCATCCTGACACAGATAGAACACAGAGACATTGTGGAAACCACAGCCACAAGAGGCCATCAGCCAAAACTAAATGCTTTCCCAGCGTTTGCCGAGTGGTTCGTTCCCCCCGCTCCCTCCCTCCATCCCCTCTCCTGGCTTAAAATAACAGCTGGAAGCTGTTTGGCTTTGTTTTGTTGGATTCTTCTGCTTGCTGTGCTCAGCCTGGTGGTATTGAGAGGGAAAGCTGGAGGCAGCACTGTGGCATCAGGGGCTCAATGCCTTCTGGACTTTTATAGGTGAGACCTTCAGAACAATCAGGGAAGTGAGAGTCCCACAGGTATTTCTGGGATGTGTTTTCAAGGACAAGGCAATCACCTGGGGCTACAGCAGTGATAATGTATGGATTTACCAGTTTAGACTGTGTACTTTGTCTCGTAGCCTTAGATTGACTAAAGAGGCAGTGGACATATAGAAATAGGTTAAGGGAAATGTGGCTGAGGGATAGCAAAAGTCCAATGAAGCAATCTGTAGGGAAGGACTCATTTTCTGGTTTCTTCTGTTGCTAAATTAGGGCTTGTGACATGGAGATGCACTGCTTCACACCAGCTGAGGGTTTGGCCCAAAATATCCTTTAGCTGAGGATCTGGATGATAAAACTGTTACGAAAACACCACGAACAAGACATGAATGCCTCATCTGGTATAAATGCCTTCCTGCCTCATCTACACCCAGTGTTCCACAGGAACATCAATGTTTCCTGCATTTCCTCACCTTCAGCTTTGTAGGTGTCCTTCCAGTTCCTGCTTCTCTCTAGTGTCATCTGTTGTTCCATGGAGAACAACAAATGACACCAGGCCCATTCCTCACAGAGAGCCAAATTAGAGGTCTAGTTGAACCTCCATTCTTCAGTCTAAATGGCACCAGAGTTTGTGAATATTTCCAAATACCTGTTTTGAATTTGTAGATGCTCTTATCCCTTAGGGAGAAGAGTCATGAACTCTCAGATCTTTGCAAAAATACTAGCCTTATTTTCCCAGGAGATGTCAAATTGTGGGCGTGCAAATTACAGTGGGAAACTGCAAACATGAACTGAGCCTTGGGACCAGATGGCTCAGCACCAGAAGGGTTCACAGGCAGCCTGGCCTCAGGGGTGAACCTTGGTGCTTGGCAAGTGAACTCCCAGGGCTTGCTCTCAACAGTACTAAACTCCAAAGTTTAATATCATTCTGTCATTCTGCAAATCTTATGACCTGAGGTCTTCTCTGCCTCATCCCAGTGGTTTCATTCATTGTAAAAAGAGAATTTGTTTTATCAGCATTCAGTGAGCACTTCTGCCATTGCAAGCAGTAACAGTGCACGGATGTAATATTCCACCTCAAGCAGCAAAACTTTCTAAGACTCATTTAAAGGTCATGAACACAGTGTAAGCATGTAAGTTATGAGTTCTTCATGTCAAACACATTGTTTATTTTACATAATAGCAAATCTGCTCTATAACTTAATAACTTGAGCTAGAAAAAGATTACCTTTTCTCTGTGTGTATGTTTGCTGTTATGCAGAAGGAAAGCAGAATATAAATGAAAATTTGTATTTAATGAAATAGATGCTTCAGCATTTGTTTTATGGCAAACATTGAATGTACATTTGAAATACAGAGAGGTATTTGAATGAAAAATTCTAGAGCATTTACATCTGTAAATTGCTTCTATTGACATTTCTGAGGGGAATGGACTATTTGACTTTTCAAGGTGGCAATGTTCTGAGTCATTTCATTCATTTAGCAGAAATTGCTTTCTTTAGTGTTCCTTCAGTATTACAAAGAATATTTGTATGGGGGCACATAACCCAGGTTGAATGGCAGCCCCATTTCCTCATGTGAACCAGAGGATTGTTATATTACGGGAAAGAAATGCAAACACTTAGGGGACATTGCATCACAGCATGCAAGTGCACTTGAGAGTATTTTGGGCCAGGTCAGCAATATAACATATTGTCAGTCATACTGAATTTTCTGATTTAAAATATACAGGTTTGATTTTCCTAGTAGAAAGCTTTAAGACAAAAAAAGCCCTTGGGAAATGAAACCTGCTGATATTTGTATAAAAGTTCACTACCCTCAGACAAAGATTACAGCAGAAATTACCTGACGATCTATTTTAAGGTACATAGAGTTTATCTATTATCTATCTATCTATCTATCTATCTATCTATCTATCTATCTATCTATCTCCTTCCACCTTTCCACATTTCCATCTTTATATATGTTGGAGTTTAATCCAAGTTTAATAATTTTGCTCATATGAACAATCTGTCCTTAGACTTTGGATCAAGTCTGAAGTCACTGGCATGTGTCAAACTATAAGTTACTTGTCGTGTCCCTCTCTATTTGCAAATCCACAGACATAACACAACAGACTATTGTCAGTAGTTGAGTAATTACCTTAATTTAAGCAAAAAGGTCAATGGGACCAAATGTTGCTGTAGCCCTGTGGTTGGGGTATTACATACCAACCCACCCACACATGTTATTATTTGTTCAGTGTTCTTTTTTTTTCTCTTTATTTTTTTTTCTGCTGGGCTTTTCTTTTTTTTTTTTTTTAACAAACCATAAAAATAAATTGTAAGTTCCTGAAATATTGTATGTCAAATTAGCTTGTGTAAAAATGCTTTCCACTTACATAGCTTCTAAACACTGCTAGGACAGCCTGCTCTCATTGAGCCAGACATGCAGATCCCTATTTCAGGAAACATGGCACAGGAGGTATAACCCAGCCAAGCCAAGGCAAAGTCAATGAAGCCACCTTGATTTGCACTAGCAGAGTATCTGGTCTGATGATTTCTCCCTCCTGAGCCCTCCCTTCGTGCTCCTGCTTCACCCCATACCCAGCAGAAGCCCTCGCCCCCTCCCCCATGAGTACCCATGTTTTTTCAACTGTATTTGTCTTTGCTTTGCAGCAATGAGGAAAGAGGTGCCTGAGTGCTGGAAGGGGTTGCCCAGGACCAGAGGGTGCTCAGCTGAATCTTCCTGATTGGTGATGGGCAGTTTGGCAGCTGAGTGGGTGTTTAACCAGAGCTGCAGCAGAAAATCAGCGTGTCTTGGGGACTCCACTGCTTGGGGCTCCCAATGAGGGAGCCATTATTTGAGGAGTCTCTGAGAAACAGAAGCTTCATAGTGAACAGTTTCCTAGGTATAAGGAACAAATTTTCTAGAGTGCTTTTAACTGGCATACTGGGAGTCACAACCCAACATTTTGAGCCTAACAGGGGAGGGAAGCCTAGGGCTGTCAGGCAGCTCACATTCACCATCAGAAGTGACAAGGTGGGTGAGAGAGTCCCACCCCATCAGATAACACCTCTGACTGCCGGGGTAACAACCCCAGCAGGATCTCTGTCAGCTGCCACCAGAGGAGCTGCAGGCACCAGCCCACCCATCTCTTCTCTGCTGTACTCATCTCTTTCCTCAGGCCAGCCCCAGGAATGCTGAGCTTGATATTCTTTTCATGGAGTAGAGGCTGCTTCAACACAGCCTACTGGCTGCCACGGTGTGCTGGGATGTCCCTCTCCTGAGGGCTGGATTAGCTGGTCCTAGTGTTGAGAGCACAAGGGCAAGAACCTGAATGCCAGTGGGACTGGTCCTTATGAGCAATGAGTAGAACAGTGAACAGCAGACAATCCCATTTCCAGAAAGAGAATTGGAGCACAGGCAGCCGAAATTGTTTCCTGTGTGTCACACCAGAAATGTGTGATACAGTGTCATACAGGGCCTCTGCAATAGGAATTATATTCCTTTATATTCCTATATGCCCAGTACCAGTCTGCTGACTTCTCCTTAAGATGTTGCTCCAGCCCCTGACTGGAACAGGACACATCCCTCCTGTTTTTCTGCCTTTCTTCCATTGCTGCTTGATGTGCCAGTGTTCTTTGTCTTCAGCTGTGGAAGAAGAAAAAGCAGGGTCTTAGCAGTATTAGGTTCCTTTTCTAAAGAGACTTCTTTAGAAAGTCTTTCATGGGATACCAAGTGGGGCTCCTGCTTCATTTTAGATGCTAAGGACACCTGTCACACTCCAGCACAAGGGGCCATAGCAGACAGTCCGTGCTCGAGGGAGGCCGGGTTCCTGCAGGGGAAGGGAGTCACTGCTGAGGTCCTTGCCAGCACACAAACACTGCTCTGCATGCCCAACTTGCCTGAGCAAAAGCTGGCTGCAGGCTGCTGCTCTCAGACCTCCACTACTACAGCAGAGCAACTAAAGTCCATGCTTTCTATGCCACCCACTAGGTCTGTTTGTGGTGCCCCAGCACCAGGGTAGGAAATGTTTACCAAGTGCTGATCTCTGCTGAAGTCATTGCTTAAGTACCCGGGCAGATGTTGGATTGGGATGAGACACTCCCTGAAGCTACATGGGTAAAGGGGTGAGATGTTCCTCTTGCATGGCCTTGCTTGTTACCAACTTATTATTGACAGTACAACTGTCAGTCCTTTGTTATCTTTTAAAATAAATACTTCTCTTGGATCTAAAGCTACACTGGAAAGGCTGTGTCTTTCCAAGTTTGAGAGGGCACCTGACAGCCTTCTCCATGTGTTGCCAAACTGGCCCTTTTCCTCTATCTGCTTCCATGGTTTGAAAGTGCTGGATGTCCTCCCCTGTTGCTCAGTCACAGTGGCTGTGTCTGGCACTGGACATTTATTTACACTTCTATGAAAGGAAAGGTATTGTCCCCTACCTATAAATGAGGGTGCAAAGCAGGATGGGAAATAGGACTCTACGTCAGACTTAATTCAGTTTACTTTGACAGTTTTAACTCTTAGTGGTCATTTCTGTATTCATCTGAGTCTGCCTGAGGTTGGGCTGTACAGAGTATAGACAGGAAAATTCTGGGACACTGAGGAGCTTGGGATTGTTCCCACTGTGCCCACCTTTTCCCAGGGGAGAAATGCCCATAGTATCACCCTTTGCTCTGTTTATTTACACTAAACACTTTATAAAGGTTTCAGCCACAGACTTTTTCTTTGTATGCCTCCAGTAGCATTTTGTAAGCCAGACTCATCTTCTTGGGTGGTTTTAGTTCCACTCCTTCCCTGCACTGGTTTGTGCCTGCAGTCACCAGGGATAAAGGTATGGCCATAGACAAAGAGAAAGCAAAGATTTGTTCCCTGTGGACAGTTTGTTCAGAGACATCATGGATGACTGCTGAGGTTCTGCAAAATCACGGTGTGGCAACAGCAAAGAGAGCAGTTGTTATTTGGCACTGCACTGACGTGACAGTGATCAGTAGCTGGCATCTGCTGGGGCTCTCAACACTGCATGATTGTGAGAGATGTTCTTATCTGGCAGTGACATTCATCTGACTACACACACCCTACATATTCACAATCTGGCTCCAAAGAAGGAGGGGTTGGTTTATTTTAATATGTCTGAGCGAATATTTCATCTCTTGTCCTAGGGGAACCTGGATCTCACGCTTAAGGATGTTCTCACGTAGCTTCTGCTCCCTGAAGGATCACACAGATAACATGGGAAAGAGCAGGGGCAGTGTCTGATGTGGCTGTGGTTAATGCCCCCAACACTTGTGAGACTGAGATCTCTGCTTCACAGTGCAAGGCACAGGTGCCCTGTCTAGGTAATACTGGTGCTGAATTCATCCCATGCTAGGGAATTCTATGGTGAGAGTAATAAATACCTGCTGCATCCTCTGCATTTAGCGGCCTAAGTGGGAACGTGGTGGAACTGGGCTCTGGGAGTGGAGCTGTTGTAAGGGTAAGTGTTGTGAGCTTGCTGTGCTGGAGGAACATGATGTGCTGCAGCATGGGACCTTGATGCTTTGTGTTGTAGAGCATACTTTTGTCTATAGAGAGGTTTTAGACCTCTTGTTCCCAGGCTCACTGAGCCTTTATGACAGCAAGGAGAGCACCTTCACCTTGCAGACCCTACTCCTCATCCCTTCCAGAGTATGGGAACAGAAACCCCCTCAGCCTGCAAGTGGCATCGATGTCAGGTGCCTGGTGGGCTTTCAGCAGTGATGGGCAGAGACAGCTCCTTCATGAGTGGCCACACACTTGAGAAGGAAAGCAGCAAGGGGCTGAGAAACCCTAGGAAGCTGCTGTAGTCCTTGAGCAGCCCATCCAAGTCATAGGCTCATTTCTGCAGCAACGTGCTCCTCAGCAGGAACAAGGTAATCAGATGCTGATATATATCGAAATTACTTCATGGGTATATCTCAGCTGAGAGCTGAACTAGAGGCAGGATATCGCTGGGCTGGGCTGGAACCTAGGAACAGGGTCTGGCAGTTGTTCTGAAAGGCCAAAATATGTGTTACATTGAGTCTCAGCTCTATTTGAGGGCTGACAGGCACCTCCAGGGAGTGTCTGATTCAAATTCAAGCTCCCCATGGTGGTATTTGTCTCACTGCACGTGTGGGTGACTGACCTGTTAAATAGTTGTGTGAAGTGCGCACCATCAAATGGATGTGATGGCTCACTGAGCAGTGATGGGGCTTGGGCTCCTAGGTCATTTGCTCACTTTTGAAAGTATTTTCCTTTACTGAAAAGGGGTGACACTCAGAGATCAGGAGTAAATATGCCAAACTGGCAAGGTGTCAGGCGCAGAGGGAGTGGTGTATCGTCATTTACCGTACACGGCGCATGGCGGTTGATCAAAGTGATGCTGGTTTCCTTCTCTGTGCCTTGGAAGTGTGAAATCTATCTGGGGAAGGCGCCACTCACACTCCCTGTTTCTGTACCTGTTCTTCTGCTGGGAGTCTGCAGCAGGAGTCTTGTGGAAAGCAAAAAATACTACTCAACATGGTGAGAAAGTTGCTGGAACCTGCTGGTGGCTGCACACGATGTCCTGAACCTCCCTCCTGTACCATGCAACCTTGCTATGAGCTGCTGGGTGTAGAGGAGCATGACTGCAGGGTTACTGAAAGGGTTGGGAACAGTGCCAAGGGCTTTGGCAATACCTGGCTGAACTGAAAGGATCCCTAATATAAGCGCATGAAGTCAGGTCTGAGGGTGTTACCACTGCTGGATTTGTCTTGTGCAACTGATCATGAAAAGCTTTCCTCTTCATCCTCCCAATGTGGCCTCTTTTCTCCCATGGCACACTTCACTGAGTCCTCTTCAAGGTGATGACCCATGACGTTTTGCTGCAAAGGTGCAAGTGTAATTTGGATGGCGTGCCTTTAAGATGTAAAAATGGGTAGGGAAATGAGTAAAAACTGATTCCATATGAGCAGGACACAAATGTTCTCCCTGGCAGAAACCACTTAACATGGATAGCACTTTCTCAGTCACCAGCACCTGGGAGAGGCAGGGAATCCAATGGCAGTCACCAACGCCAAGTGTGAGTTCCTCTTTTATCACGCTGGCTTAGCACGGGTGATCTGCACATGTCTACACAGGAGCCTGGCACACCTCCTGCCAATGGGCTGGTGGATGCAGTGCTGTCTTTCCCTGCTTCTTTTGACTGAACAGTTGGGTTGCTAGACATGACTCTGCCACGGTGCATCCCAGAACTGATCATTTTCCAATGCAAAGACTTCTACCCCACTTCTGGGGACAAATCTATACAGGGATGTTACAGTCTGGGGCTACTGGTTTGATGTTTCCTTCCTCAATTAAGAGGGATAATCTCTTTACACCCCTCCAAGTGTTACTGTTGAATTCTTCCTCAAGCATCTAATTATGACAATTTTGCCATCTGCCTGTAAAGGAGAAGATGTTGGCAGTTCTGCAGTGAGGTCCCAACTCTCTATTTTGTAATTCAGAGTTGTACTTTGCTGTTTAGATTTGCACAAAAAGCAGCTTCTCGTCATGAAGGGTGTGCAGTCTGAGAACAGGCATCTGTGTGTGTACCACAAGATCCATGGAGCATTACAGAGCAGATAAATTGTGCTCACAGACCAACAGATTGTTAACTACTACCTTTTTCATTTTTTTAACTTTCCACACATGTGACTGACCCTTAGATAAATAGTCCTGTGACTAATCTGTGCCAGGAACATCTTGATGGACTTCCTGATCTCGTGTGCCCGGTGAACTACCTGGGCTTCCTGACTGACAAGGAAGTACAGTCCCTGTGAGATACAACACTGTGTGCTGTTGCACTTTCTTACTTCTTATTATGTGATTTTATCACGTAACATTACAAGCACATACGTAATATTTTTATTAGCCTTTACTAAGGTAAAAGTCTCACTAAGTTGGTACTCACATGACCACATTTTTAAATTTGACAGGAGAGGTGTTGCTGTTGTGGGAAGGCCATCTGTCTCTTAGGGGTAGTGACAGGTAAAGTTAGGCAGCACTTTGTCTTGTTCTTCCTTTTTATTTTTTTTTGCCTTACTGTGGCTTAGAATATATTGCCAGTCATTATTTTACTAAAAATTTTCCATTCTGGAAAAATCTTGCTTCAGCATGATTAATTAATGGATGAGTTGATTGAAAAACATTTTTTGTTGAAATGATTCATTGGTTTCTGAGAATAAGGTTTAGGAAATGACATTTCTTTGCCCTGCAATAATCTTTCCTTTTTTGTGGTATTTTTCTGAAGTGTAAAAATAGGCTGAAAAAGGAAACTCTACCTGCAGCCATCAAGGTGATAGTAGTCACTCACTGAAGGGCTTCTAACTCTGCCCACTATATATAGAGGTGACATTAGGTAGCCAGTTTCCCACCATGGAGACCCTAGGGGACACAGGGGGAACCCAGGTTGAGCACTAGCCAAAACTGGTGGATGATCCAGATGTTGGAAGCTTAATCTCATCACATTAGCCTTAATCTCATTAGAGTTTGTGAAGGAGCAGGTACAATGGGAAAAGTACCACAGCAGGAAATTAATAATAGTGTGTTCAGGGCATAGATTGGATAGAGAGTGGTTAATAAACACAGATAAAGCAAGAGGGAATGATGGATTTGTGTAGATCACACAGTACAGTTTGTTCTGTGCGGACAGGAAACCTGTGGGGTAAAAGTGAAGTGTCTTTCCATGTAAAGCATCACAGTGTTGGTAGCAGGGGGAGGAAAAGTAGGGTTATAGAAAAAAATCTAATTTATGCTCTTCCCAACCTGGTGGTTCTTGACTTTGCAAATTTACTTGGCTCTGAGAAGAGCAAAAAGGGTGAGCTGAGGGTGTGGTCTGCTTTAGGGGGCTGGGGTTCCCTCACACGTAAAAAGTCAGAATAGGCTGTAGCATTCTTGAACAGGGGAGAACTGGCACTGGGGACATGGGTTTTGCTTAGGGAGACCCTGGCTGAGTTTATTTCCCCTCCCGGACCATGGAAAGAATAATAGAATCAGGGAATCACAGAATGGTTTGGGTTGGAAGGGACATTTGAAGGCCATATGGTCCAACCCATCTGCAACAAGCAGGAACATCTTTAATTAATTGAGGCTGCTCAGAGCCCTGTTCAGTCTGACCTTGAATGTTTCCAGGGATGGGACATCCACCACCTCTCTGGGAAACCTCTTCCAGTATTTTACCAGAACTGCACTGGAGAGTTTTTTGGGGAAGGCAGAGGCACAGTAGGCTGCCATCGCTGCCTCGGGGTGTGTCTGCAGCCCCTTCCCAAGCCCTGACAGCCTGGCCTCATGCAACAAAAGTCACCCTTGTGCAGCGGGCCCACAGGAGACCTGTGTCCTGCTGATGTCTAAAATTAATGCAGCTGGGCTGACAGATCCCTTTCCATGTTACCCCCTCAGACATGTCCCCGAGATGAGGGTGGGAAGGGAGCAGCGGGCAGTTTCACAGTGCTCTCGTTAGCAGAACTGCTGCAGTGTTACCCTTTATGGAAAATACTACAGCGAGGGCTGAGTCTTCAGGGAAAATGTCAGATGAAGATGCATGTGTCAGCTCAGTCAGACAACTTGGAGGTCAACAGGTTCTCAGACTACATGTCCCCAGGTGCCCAAGTCCTTACAAGGAGCCACTGTATCTGGGTTCTCTCCATGAAAAAAAAAAACTGGAATAAGGCCAGGGGAATTAGTGTAGCGAAACACTTACCAGGAAGCTGAAGATAAATATTCATGTCTGGATTTGTTTCCCATTGACATTTTTAATTACATAAGGAAGAGATGATGTCTGTGAAAGAATTCCCCTTTTCCTCCCACAGGATATGTAGTGCTTTGATGCATGTCCTTTTCAGCAACAGGAATCCTCCTGAAGTGAGTTCCTAGAAAGTCCCCGAGGAACAGATTTTCATATTTTCTATGGCTCAGCTGCCAGCTCTGAAGAATGGGATGGCCAAGATTCCCCCTGTTGAGCAGTGGAGCTGAAGGCCTGTTCATTGTCTGTGTGACACACAGCCCTCTGCTCTGAGCTGACACAAGGGACCTGAGGGTCCTGCTCTACCATGAGGCAGCATTCGCCTTTTTATTACTCTCTTAATAGTAACTCCTGCATTTCTTGTGCAGTTTGTTAAAAACTCTCTCTTTGGGTCTGTCTGTGCAAAAATATTTCAGGTGGGAGTTAATGTCAGTATTTTGGGGGCCAATACTTCCCTGCTGTCTCACACATGGGTGGTTGCTTCCTTCCTCATCTTCTCTCAGCCATGTGGCATCTCACTCCCCCTTCACTATTTTGCTTGGAAGGGAATTGGCTCTCAATGGCCATTGTGTTCTTCAGATGGCAGTCCTGTTTTGTGACAAGCCCAGGTTTGCACACTGACACCTTGCTTGTACTTTGATGGGAAGTCCATTATTTTTGGACTTCTGTAGACAGAATCGTCTGGGTGTGAGATGACACCGGCTGCAGGATTGCTGAGGCTGGCAGGTAACGCGAGCTGGAGGAACTCAGGAGTAAAGTTCTATGGGGAGCTAGGCTGCAAGTTTGTCATAGAACTACAGCCAGGAAATGGTGGCCAACAGAGCAGGGACCTGGACAAGAGGAGACATCCTTGGTACATGTAGGGCTCTCTTACATGCCATATGCAAAGAAAACCATGGAATTGGTCCTCAAACCCAGCCAGACACAATCTGTCCATGGTGGGAACAAGCCCCTGCCTGGAAGGATGCAGTGTTACGGTTACCACAGCTACTGCCAGGGTGGTGAGGAGCCTCAGCTTCTGTGCCATGCTGATGCCTCCCTTCCTCTGCTGCTGGCTTCATGGAAAAACTGAAATGCCAGAACATTATATTTGTGTTAGGCATCAAATCATATGACCACTGGCCAGTAACACTGCTTCCATTCGTCTCATTCTCCCTCCCTTTTTCTCTTCAGCCACCTGTTCCCACTTCTCCCCACACCGATGTTCCCACCCTACTGCAGTCTGGCACAGCCTTGAACAGGAAAAGGGAGGTTCCCCGTTTGATCAAGGCCGTCATTTTCAGCTGACACTTAGTTGCTGCAAGGCAAATTGCCCAAAATAAATTGTCAGAGATCTTCAGCTTTGGCAAAACGTTCCTGCTTATTTTAATTGCTTTAATGAGACCGCTGACTGCAAAAATACTTTGTCGTGCAGTTTGTGTTTGCGTGCCGGCAAATGCACGAGATTTTCTGGTAGACACGTTTGTTTTTGTCATGCACACTGAAGCAGTATAATCCTGCTGGGGTTGTCAAATAGGCACAGCTTATTTTATTTTTTCACTTCTTACTATTTAACAAAACAGCAAGAGTAAAAAACTATTCTCTGCCTTTGAAGGACTAGCCTACTAGGTCCTCAGATAGTTGGTCAGTGGATTCCTGTTGCCCTCCCTAACTTATCTTCCTTCCTAGCCAGCTGAAAACTGGGCAGGGTGTTCTACAGGAGAGGGAGCCTTCTTTTCCTCAGTTGTAGTCTCCCTTATCCCAGGAGAAGGAAGTTCTGAGGAGACCCACAGCTATGGGGGACAGGCTTCCCCTTCAGGTCTTTTTCCTTCAAGACACCAAGACTCACCTCAGCCTTTCTACTACTTATGACCCCAGATGAAGCCAAAGCTCGTGGGGAGCTCAGAGGTGGCTGGAGCAAGGGTAGTGGTGGTGGTTCCCACAGCCCTTCACAAAGCAGAACTGGGACTGCTGGAGGCAACAGGCTTGAGCATGCTGGCACCACGGGTTTTCCCAGAGTCTTCCTTGTCAGCATGGATAAAGCTGTATGATGATCAACCAGACTTCTCAGAGCTGCTCCTGTGTCGGGTTCAGCACTGTGGCTTGAGGTGGAGAGCAAAGAAAAGGCAATTGAGTCCAGTGGATGGTGACAATTCAAGTCAGGAACCTCGGCTGTGTAAATATATCAATAACTGCTTTGTTTATGTTGGCCAAAGTACTTGTTTCTCTGAATTGTGGCATTCACCCAGTATTGTGCTTCTCTCAAAACAAACACCCCACTGCCTGGGCAGATATCCCATGGTACTGCCACCATGCTCTGGGCATGCTGGCAGTGTCATACTGTTGCTATGTCAACAGGCATCTAAATAGAGCCCTTTCCTTGGCTTTGGGGTGCTGTTCCCATAAGCTTTCCTACTGGAGGTGTGCTCAGTGTAAAGGTAGACCCTGCCCCAGTCTGCATGGCATTGCTGCTTACTCAGACACTACTGCCATGGGGCTAAGCATCCCACCATCCACTGACTGGTAAAAACACACCATAAATTCTGCCAATGACCATGTGGCCATCCATATTTTCCAAGCTATCTGCCATCTAACTGGGATAGTCAGGGGCAGCCAGGGCCTGGGTGACAGTGGCTGTATTCATTGTACCAGATCACTGGTCTACAGATTTTGGAGGGCTAAAGTCAATACCTCAGAGAAATTTCTAGGAAGGGGACATTTGTTCTACTCAAGCTCTACTTACTATCTTAACAGATACAGTCGTGCTCTGTCCCACCAGCCCTATCACACTGGAGTCCATAAGAAAAGTCCATTCCTGGACAATTAGCTTTCTGACTTGAGTTGATTTGCCTTCCCCACCACCCCAGTGCTGGTTGGGACTGGAAGTCAGAGCCTTTGGTGAGAACAGCACTTTGCATGGAGAAGTAGGTTTTTAAAGGCTGCAAGGGTGACAGGTCTCTTCTTGGGAGAAGCACACGCTTTGTGAACAGTGAGAACCTGAGTCTTGGAAAGGTGAAAGAAACTCAGTGAAT
Organism: Rhipidura dahli; assembly: GCA_013399225.1. Lineage (NCBI taxonomy): Eukaryota > Metazoa > Chordata > Aves > Passeriformes > Rhipiduridae > Rhipidura > Rhipidura dahli. Next base: position 428,336 of record VXAC01002073.1, read on the forward strand.
CCAAATGTCTCTCCTAGGCAGATGAGTCGTCACATTCAACTGGAGGCAGTAATCATTCAGCCTGTGGTCATGGAGCAGAGAGGGCTGAACTGGCAGCAGAACAGTGCATCTGGCCCCTGTGCTACTGAGAGGCAGCGTTTACACTACAGTAACCTTCCTGTTTGCCACCTGACCTTTCCAGTCTCATCCCTGCTCCTTTCTGCTTGACTTTTGGCTGTCCTCAGTTAATCTCTCGCCATGCCCTTTCCTTTCCCCTTTCTAGCATATTTGCTATTCAGCAGGTTCACACAGCAATAAATGATTAACCAGCAGATTTGTTGTTTCAGTCCCTTATTGGAATGCAGCAAAGATCTCCACTAATTTGTACATGAGGTGTAACAGAGAGGCAGGGCTTCTGCCACAGCGCCAAACAAGCCTTGGCCTGTGCATTAAAGGTAAGCAATAATGATAGGAAAACACTTAAAAAAAACACTTAAAAAAAAAAAAAAACGACTTGAGTAGGGAGCCAGCCAACCCCAGGCCAGCTGGAGACAGCTGTGTGCATACGCCTTCCTCACACACAGCAGGGACGTGCTGAATAGCTGGGCAAACTGCAGAGCACCTCCACTGAGACCAGAGACCACATTTCTCATCAGGGACCCATGGCTCCACACCAGCCCCACAGGAACCAGCCATGGGGAAGGACTTGGCTCAGTTGCTCAAGGCTGGGGCCTGGGCTGACACAGCAGCTGGCTGAGCACCACTGATGCAGGAACATGAAGCAGGTGCCATGAAAGTGAGGGAAGATCTGGCAACACAGAGAGAAGACTTTCTTTCTCCAAGGTGACCTCCTTTCCTTCAGAGGCAGCCAGAACACAGCTGGAGGGAAGCGGAAGGCAACAAGCTGCTGGTACCATTGCACCCCAGCAGGCAAGCAAGGGCTGGGGAGAGAGAAAACTTCCCCTTGCAGGGTGCTTTCCTCCCTCTAACAAGACAAGCCAGCAAATGATTCGATTATATATCAAAGAACAATGAATTAAATGTTTACAAGGTGCCTTTTTAAATGCCAAGAGTTATAAACCAGTGAGTGGAAGAAAGCAGGACTCAAGATTCCCCGGTGCCCAATTCAGGCAATGCTTAACTACTAGACTGTGAGGTATTGGAAAGGCTCCAGTTCCTCTTCTGGCAGCTCTTCTCCCAGATCACAAGCACAATTTTTCTTTTTCATTCAAAGAAATAAATAAATACCATCCTCAATTATGTTCTGTGCAAGTGCCTTGAATGGAGAAGAGAAGGAAAAGGAGAGATAGCAGTTTCTCCTATCATGCTTGTCTTTCCAGGCTCTTCCAGGCACTGGCACGTACACAGGCCCTTCCCTGGTTACAGGCATATATATAATTAGCACAGCAGGTTACACATTGCCTCCCTATTTGCCAGCATAGTTCACCTCTGTGCAGAAAGGCACAATGCCTGAGTGCCACTTATGTGGTATCACCAGCCTCAGCTGTCCCATGTCCCTGGGTCAGACTCCTGGAGGTTTGTCTTAAAGAGCACAGGCACTGAGGAAAAGGCAATTGGGGCAGGAGGATTTATTGGCCTTTCAGTTTTCAAGCTCTTACTTTTCACATTGTCAAGTCTTTCTCATCAGTATGGGTGTCTGGAAACCAGCTTTTTGTAAATGTTAAAATTGCTGAATTGGAGTTGGCAGGAAACCCACCTCCTTTCCACCCAAACAGGAGAGCACTAGTAAGGTCCCTCCTCTGCTGCCTGTGACATTTACCTGTGACTGCAGAGGGGAGATGGAAGCAGAAAGAGATCCTCTGGGCAGCAGTGGGCAAAGCTGTGCAGATGCATGCCCTTCTTGCTGGCCTGTGTGTGCAATTCCTGAGCAGTGCTTCAGGGGGGTCCTGCCCCCTTACCCTTCTCTACCTGGGACAGCGAGTCAGGTCATAACACCAGCAGATGTTTCTGGTGGGTGTGTGGGTCTGTGCTGAAATGTGTCAGAAGATTTTTCCAAGGAGGTTTCCTAAGCCAGATGACTTTAGCAGAGACAGACAGCGTGAGAGGTTTAAACACCTGCACAAAAGCATGTGTTACTCAAATAATGAGGAATGGTAACGCAACTGAAGAGACAAAGAAAAAAGAGGAAAGGAGATGAACATATGATCCGGGCCTTTGAATGGCTTAGAAACCCCAACAGCTTCTTTCAGGACATGGACTTTCCTGCTCAAGTTTGCCTGAGCAGCACCCTGAGGATTTGCTAACTCAGGACTGTCATGGCTAAACAAACAGTGGAGGATGCAGATGTGGGGTAGGGAATTTGGTGCCCCGCTTTACTTTTTCATTTAACCACTGGCCATGTATCAGAGGAACAGCTTGAGAAGGGAGGCTATTTCTTCCCCAGCCGCCAAAACTCTTAGGTTACTGCAAGGGGTTGTACCTGCTCTGCTGGAGTAGTGCAGGGCTGGCATCAGCCTTGAAACTATTCAGAAATTCAGGACAGAAGAGAGGCATGAGCCTTGGAGACAGAGGGGACAGCACTGGAGTTTCTGGACGTGTCTGCTGTTTACACTGCTACTGTATTCGCTGACTGAATCTAATAACTCAGACTCTGCTCACTGGCTGACTTTGCTCTAATATCTCAGGAATGATACACAAAGAGCAGGGCAAAAAGGCTGCTGCAGATGCCTGGCGGGACCACAGTGCCAGCGTAACTGTGAAGGAATGGAAGCAGGGAACAAGCATGGATGTGGGTGTGGAAACTTCTGCAGATTTGAAAAGTGGGCATTAGTGTGTTTCAACACATAATATGTTTAAATCTTTAAGGACCCAAGAGTTATTTTCAAAAGCTGATCAGCCTTAGAAAACACTCCTGCTGAAAGCCCTCTGCAACATCCATTTCTGAAATGAACGTTTAGGGCTCTAAGTCACTTTGTTACCCTTGGGTATGGGTCCTCTCCATGGTTGCTTGCCTTCTGTAGAGGAAGGAAAGACTGAAAGAAAATTCTTAAATGCCTCACATGGAGACCTCTGTTTCCTGATTTTCATCCCTAATGTAGGGATTTCACCAGTCCCCTTACAAGATGAAATGTTTATCCTCATTTCTGGGTCTCTCAGCTTTAGACATGCTTCCTAATGTGCAGATTGTGGTTGTAGGAAATAATTCTTATTTATTCTGCTGCCAATGCTGATCTGTTTATTTGAAAAGCAATCAAGGGCACCAGCCAAGCAGTGGCAGGTAGTAAAAGACTTCGGAAGAGTTTTACTGGCACAGCCATCCACTTGTACTACTCCTACCACAAACTGCAGATCTTCCTTGCCTCCCCTTCCTATACTTGGGGAAGCTGGCTTGGCTTTTGCATGTGGTGAAGCACCGAGCAAAAATAACTGCACACCTTTGCGTGGCAGAGGCTCCTTCTCTCAGGATGACTCAGCAGGATAGCCATGCACTCCTATGCAGTGTCCTCAAACAGACTGCCTCTTCTTCAGGCTGGGTTTGGGGTGGGACTTGGGCCTCCTGAGCAAGGTTGGTGCCAGAGAACAGCTTATCCTTAATTACATTTCCACGATAGGATTTGACGGCGGAAGAACAAACACCAGTGAATTCAAGGTTATAGAGTCGTTTTCCAGGCAAAATAAATCAGATAACTGGGAACCTGAAATTGAGCATAAGTTCTCCAGAGATAGAGATTTCATCATCTCAGAAATAGCCCTGGCAAAGCCCCAGGAGACAATGTAGCTGAGTTATTCTGTGGCTTTTATGTTCTTTCATGTGGCTCGTGGATAGCTAAAGCCTAACCACAATTACAGTAATTTTATTTTAGGGAATCACACAATGGCATGGCCATCTACTCAGACATTTTGGGTGGCCCCGGAGAGGGATATATTGGTGGCATTTTCGGTCTTTGGCATTGCAGGATGGCATGTTCCTTGAAGAACTGTGGAGTGCAAAACCAATACTTTTTTTTAATCATTATATTCAAACCTCTGGCTTCTTTTATTCTCAATAAACTTTCTATATTAATTATTTCTGTCTTTTCATAGGTGCTGGGGCAGTGCCCCAAGGGCCTAGAGGCTAGGCAGCATTTGGGATGCAGAAGCATTTGTTAAAAGCCTATCTGGAGGGTGTTTGGGTGCCTGGTAGAAAGCTGGAAGTGTCCGGGAGTTCGTTTTTCGGAGTTGCTCTCCAATGGCGCCAGTCTGCCTGTTTGCAACATTTCACCCAGTTTTGCAAATCTCACAGCCCTCTGGCCAGCCTTACATGTTCGGCCACAGAGTTTTGCGAAACATCCTCTGTCTCTTATCGAAACAACAGGGTAGAGTTCTGCTTGTGGTAAAAGTTCACAACACTGAAGCAGTCAAAAAAAAAAAAAAATTGGGACAGATCAGCACCTAATTTGGGAGTGAAGCTGCACTGGTTTGTGCCACCTGAGGATACTGTGGTGTGGCAGTAAGGCCATTCCACAGACTTCTGTGCCCCACTAACTTCAGGGGTTGAAGACTTTAAGGGGTTGTGCCCCCTCAGAACACTGAGGAACTGAAGATCTGATATCTCCTGTCTGTCTTGTTGTGGACATCAGGGCGCTGCAGCCTTCCTAATGACTAGTCAACTCTCAGTGGCTCATCCTGAGCATTCCTTCTTCAGAACTCCCTGTGGGTTTTTTTAACCATCTCTCAACTTGCCAGACCAATTTCATCAGTATGTGTTCGCCTACATTGGCAGACATTCTCTTAGGCACTGATAAGGACATTGACATAGATGTGAGCATGGTAAGCCCTTAACACCCATGTCCCACTTTCTCTTTCACCTTGACCATAGTGTATTCTGAGTTTCACTTCCAGCAGGTGGCATGGTGAGAGGTGAAGAAAGGAGAAGACAATGGAGGTGAAGCTGGACTGTTATTCATAGGGACAGATCACATGTGAGTTATGCACCATCAGACGAATTCTGCCTTTGAGACCACTGTGCCAACTCCTTTACCATCCAAATATTCTGACCTTCCTGATTTACCCCTCCCCCCTCATTCCTCATGCTGTGATTTATGTCCTTGCTCCATTGTGTCTATCTGTTCTTTGGGACAGGTCTGTACAGCTGATGCAGAGTTTATTGCAAATAGATCTTAAACTTCACCTCGTGTTTGCAAATTCCTCATGAAAATAATAACAAGCATGTTAAGAAACTTCACAGCACTTGTGAGGGTGTAGAGGTAGGTATGTTCTTGCAGTATATAAACTTGCTCTAGATAGGAGGATGATACTTATGGAAGAAGTTATGCTGACACCCCTCACCCACTGCATGGCTTTCCTGAGGTTCCCCAGCGTTCCAAGAAGACAGAGAGGCTCCTTAGAACTCCTACACCACACCCATTCCTCCTTGAACCAACCTCTAAAGAAATGTCAGACCATAATCAGACAAGGAAGCTTGGGAACCCTGAAGGTTTTGGGCTTACCCAGCCACGGCTCATGTTTGCAGTGCACAAGCATGCCCTTGATGCCCTTGGGCAGAGGAAGGCTGGGTCCACCAGAGCAATCCCATTCCTGATAACTGGTTTCTGCTTTCCCACAGACCCGAAGCTTTTGTGCAGCAGAACAGGTGATGCTTTGCTCTTAGGTTAAATCTAGAAGCCTATCTTCAGCCAAGCCAAAGACTTCTAATGAGAAAGAGAATTTTTTTTTCTAGAAAATCCATCTATTTTCTCAGTGACTGGAGCTGCTGGTTTGTCTTGGCCTTGTATGGAGTGCTTCAGAGGGGTTTGTGGACAGGGTACATGAGACAGAACTCTCCTGCCAGAGGTGTTCTCAGAGGCCCCCTGTGGTGTGTTGGGACCTGTGTTCTGTATTAAACTCATGAGAGGGACACAGAGGACTTAAATAACATTTATTCAATTTCTTTGTGGGTATTTTTTTTTCATGAAATAAAGCCTTTTTCTCTTTTGTTTTATTGGAAGCACAATCCCAGCAGGGTGTCCAGAGCCAGGCAGGGCCGTGCTTGGCAGGAGCCCAATGGGAAGCAGCATGCAGTCCAGCAGGGTTGCACCTCGGATACATGCTGTGGTTCTCCATACCCCACTCCAACTCGTTCATGACTCACATTCACCAGGTACCAAGTGACTCCCAGACCCTCCTGCCTAACTCTGCCTCTCTCTGTCATGCCAGCTGCCATGAGGTAGGTGTGGGTCTAATTCCAGCCCTGAACCATGTGCTAATAGGCCACACCAGGTCACCGTCCCCTCAAGCTTCTTTGAACACACGAAATTTCCACTGAGCAGAATTCATTGAAGTGGTTTCCCTCTCTGCAGGGCCACAGGAGGTGCCAAGCTACCATAAAACAGTGCCTGAGGTAGTGCTCACAGCCACACTGTACCCAGAGGATCCTGGTCTGAGTGAGATCAGTCCCTCTTACACTGGGCTTTAGATACATGAAATATTATACATATATATAATTCTATATATTTTATATATGATTTTGTGTATATATTCTATATAAATGTTCAATAAAATATAATAAATACTTATATTTGGGTTTATATTCATTAGATATAGATATAGCTGCTATAGGTATATAAATATATAAAAGACAATCCTTGACATCTGTGTGAACAGCTGTTGGGAAATCTTTTGACTCCTAAATAGTATACTTCTTCTGCAACATTCAGTTATATTTAGTAGGGAAACCCAGAGCACTTATGCAGTGTCCAGCTACTTCCCCATCCTTCCCCCGCTCCGTGGAGAAATGTTTGAGGTTCCTCCCCTGCACCATTCCTGCACCTCAGTCTTTGCAAGTGATTTGGTGACAAAAAGCTGTCTGTGGGAGAGGGAAGCAGCTCTGCTAGGACATTGTGCAGTTTTCTAATGATGAGGTACCACTCCTCTCCTGCTGCAAGAGGAGATGAAAGCATGTACTCATCTAGCATGATCATCCCTTGAAAACTCAATTTGTGTCAAGTAGCAAACCTCAGAGCAATCCAGCATGGACAAGGCCCCAGAAAGAGGATAGATGACATTCTTTTGCCATGCAAACAGTAAGAAAACAAGCAGCCAAAAGCCAAATCTCTGCTGAACCACTGATGGCTGTCATTCAGGCTTAACATGGTGTTTGGATCAGGGCAAGCTGGCTCTTCAGAGCAGGTATGGGAGCTGTGTCTGTCAGCACAGTGGATGGCCCGCTAGCTCCGTACCTCTAATTCCAGTGGTGAGCACAATGCAGCCGAGTAAGGTTCTGCAGGGCATCAGCAAGGGGATGGATGCAGAAGTTGTGTTTGTTGTTCAAAGTGGAGTTGAAGTCAGGGAGTGCCAACAGGGAGCCTTGCAGTGGTTTAATTCTGTGGACACTGGATGGAAAACCCCTCCTTGTTTTGTGAATGCTCCTGAAGAACTTACAGATGGAGCAGGATGTGAGACCCTGGATCTCCAGTGCTTTTGTGCAATGAGTGAGAGGGAGCTGTGTGGCTCCTGCTGGGGTGAATAAGCACCAAGTAGCTAGCTGCTGTTCTGGGAAATCATTCAGATGTACTGAAGTGTAAACAATCTCTTCCTGAAGGAGGAGCCAGGAAAGAAGCTAGGTGTCTAGTCTTGTTCTTCCCTCGGAATTAGGACTGGCCCATACAGGGATATGAAAGCCAACTGAGAGTGACTCCGTTGAGATAAGGCATTTGTGAGGCTTATTGGAAAGGCAAGCATTGGAGGGACACAGCAAGCTGTCTGTTGTGGGTACCTGCCTCCCTCCTGCAGATATAGGTGTATTTATTTAGATTTGTTAATATCCACTGCTGTAGGAAAAGCAACCCAACCTGAATGCTCAGTCATCACCTCCTGCAGGAAAAGGGTACATGCAAGAGAAATCTGAAGGGAGTTCTGGCTGCCAAGGGAAGATGAAAGGATTTTAGGAAGAGAGGTTGTGAAAACAAGTAGTACTGGAGAGCTTATCCATGCATAAATGAGATGGAGCCTGAAGTGACAGAGAGTCCCCATTGCTTCTTTAAAAACATAAGGGCAAAACAAAAAGATTGGCTGAACAGGGTGTAAGGCAGGAAACAAGATCTTTTAAAACTGTTAGCAGTCAGGAAGGGAAGGAAAAATCTGTATGTGTGCAAATCAACTTTGATTTGATGCCCACCCCAATGTCCGGCTGCAGAGGGATAAGGTTACAACCCTCCCCCAAAAAAAGAAACAGAGCATGCTCCCAGCTCTCTGGGTCCATGCCAAACTGTGAAGTTCACTTTCAAAGGCAAAGCTGACACAGAGACATTTGACAGGACTCATGCTTCTAAATCACGTGGATGCTTTTGTAAACATTACTTCTGGGTGTACTTAATATCTCCACTATTAATCAGGTTGCGGGGAGTTAAAAGCCCATTAATGGCATTAACAAATGCTATTTAACTGGGCTGAATTGCAAATGCAAGTTTAGACAGAGAACAAATACAATGTGACTTTGGAGGAGCAGAGAGCCAGCCAAAAAACCCCACATTGCATCTTGAAAAAAAAAAACCCACAAAACAAACAGCCGTGAATCAACCCGAAACACACAGACTGTGAGAAAGGAGGAAAAGCCCTGGCAGATGTGATATTGAAAGAACTTGTGAGTGTGTTGGTTAAAGCCAGATGTGAGGCTCAACGAATGGAAGGTGGTAGGTGGGCCAATACATGGAGCAGATTTGATGAGATCTTGGCATGCAGTGTGACCTAAGGACGCTCAGTGGAGTTTGGTCTTGCTGGCACAAAGAGCACTCAAAACAGGACCAGGAAGTTGATCTTGCTGTGAAATCGGTGGCCTGCCAAACGAGGCAGGTGGTGATAACCTGGATGGTCTTCAAAGCAAAGCAACAGCGAGGACTGAGGGTTTGGAGAAATCATCTAAGCCTTTTTGGGTTTTTGAAGAGTGCAATGGGAGAATGACTCAAACGTGCTTGGTTTGGTTGGCTGTTTTTGTAGGGGCATGTTAATACCTGTTCACACTTACTGTTTCTGAGCAGTAAGGACAATGAATCTTTACTGCTGTGCTTGCTTGTATGTAAAAATACAAAAAGAGCAGGAAATTGGTTAAGGGAAAATGTAACCTGAATATTTTGGGGAAATATTAAATAGTGAAATGCACAGAAATATTAATATCTCTCCAGAGTCTTTGCCTGGAGCTTTCAAAAGCAGACGATAAAATGTATCCTATGAAGTCCAATTCTATATCCTGTTGCAGAGCACAAATGCCTAATAAAGTAATTATTTTCCAAATGTGCTGACTGTATAATATTTGAGCTAGGTTGGCATCTATTTTTATATTGTCTGTCCTTATTGTATTTTTTAAATCACATTATAAAACACTGAGGTTAGAAACATGAATTGCTCAGAAATAAAATACTAAAATCATGATAGTTCTTCATTTTTCAATTTAAACTTCTATATTCATCTGCATTGTGTCACAGTCACAGGATTATCACTGTATAGGACAGATCATCATTGTGCTCACTGGGTAACTGCTCAGAACTTCTTCTTACCATCATCACTTGACCCCAGGCCTTATTTACTAAACACCACTTAAGCTCTGCCTAGAACACAAACTGATTACATTTCCTCATGGGCTTTCCTGTGATACTCTAAATCTGAGCCGTTCAGAAACATGAACAGATTTCCCCTTAGCACAGCCCCTGTGAAAAGAGGAAGGAGCTAGTAGCTCTTCCATTTTGCCAAAGTGGAACTAAGATAAAGACATTAGAGTTGTGGCCACTGACTCTTGCTATTCACTTTACAGCTACACAAATTTGCTTTTTTTTTCTTCTGGCTGTGTGTGCTGTATATGTTTAGATGTTGGTGTGTCACTAAAATTTGCAGAGAATTTACCCTCCACGTGACTCTTGTGAAAGACAAAATTGCAGACGTATAACAAAACCAATTGTTTTCTGTAAATATGAGAGCTGGGTACCTACTGAGAGAAAAGAACAGGAACAAGATAAATTCAAAGTTTTGCAAGGACCAGGGCAGAGAGCCTCAGGGAGGGAGAATGGTGTATATACAAGAGCTATTGTGGAAGGTTCTGGAATTAACAAAATGAACACTTGAGGACCGTTTTGGACAGGACATGGAGCTGAGATGTCAGAAAAAAGGTGAGCTAAGTAGTCCCTAGAATATCCTTGTTAGCAGGTTTTGGTACTGAAGCCACCGAAAGGGAATCTCTGGCAAACCCATGATGGCCTGCTATGAACGATTTCTAAGGACAAAACACATCCTTGGCTGAAGAGTGGGAATACAGGGCAGGGAATTTCTGAGAGTGGTGAGGATCTCTTGAATCTGTGATGCCAGGAACTCTCATAATTTCATGTTGAAGACACAGCTCCTGGCAACTTTGCTTGCAATGCAGAATGCTCAGCACTTTTGCCAGTCTGGCCCCAGGTGTCCGTAGCTTGGCAAACAAAATGGGAGGTAGTGGCCAATTTAGAAAATGCTTATTTAAGTGACTTGCCAGTAGCACACAAGGGCTCAGTCCTAGGAGCAGGGCTAGGCAGTGTTCAGTTGCATTAATGATCAGATCATCTCTTCTCCCCCTCCAATCCCCTTCCTCATTTCCTACACTCCCCTCCATCTTGGCAATAAAACATGCAGGGGTCCTGTGGGAAAAACCCAACAAAACACTGTGTGATCATGTAATTAAAGGCTGTTCTATAACATGCAGGCACAAAGGAGATGAATTAATGCCTTATGGAAAGGCTCCAGATTAGCTTTCCCTCACTGCACTGTGCAGTCTGTTCCTTTAACAGAGCTCTCCATGTGCTATTGCACAGACTCATGGGGGGAATCACAGCAGAGTTTCAGAGCTTCCTTTCTTACCCCTTAGAGAGAGAGTGGTGTGTAGATGGGCTGACCCTGGCACAGGTCACCAGGGACCAGGGAGCTGGAGATCTGCAGCCCTTTGCCACCTGAGGTGATGGGCGAGGAGCAGCCCAGCAGCCCTGCAGACTGCAGGGACAGGAGCATACTGACCTTGGTGTTGGAGCCTGGGCTGCCGTGGGACTGCACAGACACAGACAGTCCAAAGCAGAGATTCATGGCTTTAACAACTCTACTGTATCACTTAGATCCTGGATGATGTACCCCTATGTGCTGTGGTATTCCTGACCTCTGTCTTGCTTCTCTCACTCATACCACATCTCCTCTTGGCTCTCGCTGGCACCTCATGTGATTTTTTTCATTCCTACCCTGCAACTTCTTCCAGTTTATGTCTCAATTTACCTTTGCCTTTGAAGGCAGTCAGGCAGGGGTACAGTCCTCTCACAGCCAGAGATCTCAGCAGCAGTGGTGGCAGAGGCAAGCCCGTTTGATTGTCCCATACAGGGACCTACACCAACTGCACCTACAGAGGAACCAGAAAAGATGAAGCACAAACCCGTAAGAGATATCCAAGAAGCCTTCAGAGAAAACAAGTGCTTGTCTCTTTTTCAGACAAAATGCATATTTTGTCTTTTCTGAGGCTTATAAAGTGTCCAAAAGGGAAGATTTTAATGAGGTTTCCAAGAGCACATCCTTGACACCAAGGGCAGCCTCTGCTTGGGTGCCCACTCTGGGACATGGGAGTCACAAACCAGTATGAATGTTTCACCATGAGGGAAACAATGCGTTTTTCTTCTCCTTGTTCTCAGAAATAGCCATGCCACTTGAGCAGAAATGCAAAAACAAATGAACAAAACAAATGCAGCTTGAGGCAGACACCCAGCATGGGGAATTGCAGGCCAGATGGTTAGTGTGACAAAGTTAGAAGCAACTGAAAACAGCCTTTCAATAAGAAGTGTTAGGCAACTTCAGGGTTAGGTGGTACCACCTCCACTGAACCCCCTTCCTCTTTTTAAAGATGACTTCTCTAAAGTCAGCACACCAGCAAATTTGCTGAAGAAGCACAATGATGGCGCGAGAAAGGCTGCGCTGTTGCTGTTGCTGTTACATCAGCAATGAGTCAGAGGACAGCAAAACCTTTCTAACACTTGTCCTGCTGCTGGGTCCTGTTCCCTTCTCCTTCTCTTGGCCCTGTTCCCTGGACCCACTCTCTTCTCACTCACCCTGCAGCTAGTCCCTTGGTGCCTGCCTCTTTCCCCTTGTGGCAGATGCCCACTCAGCCTTCTGAGCTTTCTCCTCTTTGCCCATCCCACTGCTGGCTCTGGCAGCATCAGCCTGGAGTCCAGCAAAGCTCCTTACCTTGGCTGCCTGCCTCACTTCCCCTCCTCTCTGCTGTCAATTCGCCTCACTGGTCTTTTGGAAAAATCTCTGTCTTCCTAATCTACTGTAAAACAAAAGGGAGGGAGCCAAAATCTCAGCTCCTGATGATTGCTGCTGTTCTGTTGACTTTTTCCAGAGCCAAGGCTGTGTTACACTGCTTCACATCACCGAAGGATGAGCCCTGCATTTGTCAGTGGACAGAGGCCAACTTGCTCCAGAAAAGAATCTGTCATGTTGGCTTAGGTTTCAATGTGGCTGGACTGATTGGCATTGGAGGGTGAACTGACCCCTGACTCCAAATGAATGCAGAAACAGCTAAACACAGCTACGTGTGCCCTCCTCACCTGCTTCACCTGCTTTCTGCTTCTTTCGTTGCAGAAGCACGTGCACATACAGAGACTAAGCACGTACAGGAGTTTTCAGTTGTTCTGTGCACTGAGGCTCACTCTCTTTAGCTCTTGGAGGATTCCCCTGCTCTCAGGAGATGCAGCACACGATGCCTGTACAGCGTTTGCATGAGTTGTTCCCGCTTGTTCCACACCATCAGGCTGTGCACTGACAAGTGGAGCATGTGCTCTCTACAGCGTGTTTGCTGTGACTAAATCATATCCTGGGTCATCAGCTCAAGGCTCAAAGAGTGTTCTTCCAGTTCCAGAGGGAACTGTTGTCTGCTTGCATTGTTTATAACCCTTGGGAGACTTGGGCAAATCAGGACAACCATGTGCAAGACCCAGCATTGTATTCTTAAGCTGCACAAGCATTTGCTTTCTTATCTCCATTGCTCTCTGCATGCCCTACAGGCATCTACTCGGTTGTGCAACATCTTGGCTGAAGTAGACCTCCTAAGTCACCTATTGAAGCATCTGTGCAGAACTTGGTTGCTTTTAACAGGACCCTAAAAATGCAGCCTAGATTGAAATCAGTACATACTACAAGTGGTTAAACTTCCTGTGTTGTCACTGCCTTGGCAGCATTTAGGAAGTCATTTCACACAGGTTGTGGAAATCTTGCCATGAACTGAAAACTCAGCATGTATGAAAGACAAAACTTAACTGTATCATTTTAAGGTCAACATCTGTAACAACTGGGACTTTTTTTTCTTCTCTCTTTCTTTCTTCTTTTTTTTCTTTTTATTTAGCTGAAATTTTCTTTTGTTTAATTGAAACCTTTCCCCACTTGCAACTTCAGCAAGCACATGCTGAAACAATTCCTGATGTTCAGTGACAGTTCTGCCCTAGACAATTATATCATCAGTAGACACTTACATTTTTACAGTTTGTAGCATCTGTGCACTGAAATGTTTTGGAACCTGCCCAATAAATATGTCGAAGTTGCTCAACCCTGGGCTTTCCATGCCAAAGGAGATCTGAAAACCCTTATCAGTCTATCTAATTTTCTCAAGAATTTGGCTTCCATCAAGCAAAAATTTCAGTCCAAGTGGAAATTTTCTCTTTGCATGTTCCTGTTCCAGAGGCCATTTAAGGCTGAATCAACTATGCTGTCCTCCATAATTAGAAAGGAGCAGGCTTGCTTGCATCTCCTTCTGTTTTGCAAATACTGCCACTTACTGTCATGCAGGATCTCCAGGCCTTCCACTCCAAGGCTGGAGGAATGTTTCAGATTGTCCAGATACAATTTTCCATGACATCTTCATCTTCACTTGGATTCCAGAAGTGCTTTGCCATGACTGGAGGTTTCACTCTCCCAGACACTGTCCAAAAGTGTAATGAAAGACTATCTCGACTCCCATTACATTACAGATCCCAAGGAGAAATTACCTATTCCTGTTTCTGTTTCTGTGGGAAGAGCAAGCATTGGCTTACTGTGTCCTGAGTCGTCCTGTAACCATTTTTGGACCCTGTTTCATTGAGCTTACTTTACTAGAAAACCATTATTTCCTTCTTTGAGTCAATCAGAATCAGCTTTTCATGGCTCGGGGATGTCACAAAGGTCATCCGCTCTTTTTATTTTCCTTTATTTCTTCCTTTGTTCCACATTCTCCCTCTCTCTCTCTCTCTTATTCCCCCATCTCCCCCCTCCTTCTCTCATCAGAAGGCAGAGCATGACTGTGGACATCATGCCCACCCCACTGGTGGACCCTCTGTTTTCTACTTCCAGCCAAATCACAGCTTGTAATCATTACAGAACAATGGGGTATCTTCTGGGTGATTGTTAGAGGGAATTACATTCTGGCAGCCCGTGAAGGTGTGTGGATGCTCTGATATTTGATATTCTTTTACTTTGTGTCTGCTATAGCTATTTCCCTTCTGTTTGCAGAGCATTTCTTTCTTCACAGCTGCTCATTCCTATAGCCTACTGAGTTACCAGTCTGAGATTATCTCTTGTAGTTGTTGAAACTCCTGTTGGAAGCTGGTGGACTTACTGCAGATTGACATTTATTTCACTACAAACATTTGAGCCAAAAGTTTGTCCTGTGTAATCATATCTCAAAGTGAACTTCTAGTTCATTTTTTCTTCTTTTGTTTCACTAGCTGACGAGGTGAGATTCCCAGCTGGCATAAATAAGTATATACTCACCAAAGTTGAAGGATGTGTATTGATTTATATCATCCAAAAGCCTAATGCAAGGCCTTCAGGGAAGGAATCTGTCACATATTGAACTCAAAACATTTTTTAAGTGTGTGAAATTCCTTTTTGTTTCTTTTTACGTGTGTTTTATTTTCCATCATCCCTCTCCTCTCCTCTCCTTTCCTTTCCTTTCCTCAAAAAGAAAAAGAAAAAAGGCTGAAAAAGTGCTGCTGTGTCAGATTTCCCCCCCCTAAGCTGTGAGATTTGCTGGTTTAATCACCAAACCTTCCTGTCACTTTTAAGTTTCAGAGCCACTGCTGGATCTCCCTGGCGTGGTTACACCAGTCTAATGACAGCTATTTAACTTCTATGGTTTTTTGCTCCATACCATTGAGCAGGTTGATCAAATCCTGAAAAACAATTTTTCACTCTGTGACATTGTGCAGAGGAACTTAATTTACAATGAAAACCTGTTTTGGGGTTGGCTCATGTGTGAATACAGATAATCAAAATACTACCCAGCATGGAGATGGTCTGTCACCCTCAGGCTGAGGCTCTTCTAGCGCCTCCTGCAAGCAGCAAGCTGAGGAGGAGGAAGGATACACTGGTGTTAAAGGTGACACAGAGGAGCTCATATTGCCTCCTACCACTACTTATTTACCATTCTCTGAATCAACATCCCCCTTCCTTGGCTCCAAAATTAAGCCACAGCTTTGAACTCAGAATGTTTAGAGAAACAAGGGGGGAGAAAAAGTGTCTGGGCCATTCTTCAGAAGCCCCATGTAAACACTGGGTGACCCATTCCTTGTTCTTTTCCTAACCTGGCTGAACTCTGGAAGCAAGCAATAAACAGCAAAGGTTAATTAAATCCATTTCTAAGTTTAACACCCCTGCTCCCCACCCTGTCCTAACCAGACTTTGGGGTCTGTGTGTTTTGGGCAAATATAACCTGGTTTGAATTTCAAAACATGATTTCAAGCTTCCTTTAGAAACAAAGAAAACTGATTCCTATATGCCAGATGAGTCATTCAAGACAGGGAACCTAATTAGGGTTGCAGCAGCAGCTAATTTTGCCACCAAAAAGAAATTTTGTGCACTAGAGAATGAAGTGCTAGTTCCGGGCAGCAGCACCACCAGACACTCAGCGTAATTATAATTTATATGGCCCTCACTGCTGTAGTAGTTAAGTGCTTGACAAGAACCAAGGGATTTACTCTGAGGTAGGGAAAAGTTTCCTTCTCTTTTACAGCCAGGGAAACAGAGATGAAATGACCTGCCCCATGCTATTCAGTGGATTTGGCCAAGCTGAACTCAGGTGTCCCCAAGTGTGTCTTTAATGCTTACAGCAGGAGTTTCAGACCCTTCTTTTGCTCTTGCCTCTTTCCTGACTGAAGAAATAGAGCCCTGAGAAATTTGGATCCTGTTTTTAAGTAGGGTAGTGAAGGGAAGCAGCAACCTTCCTCTCTGCAGCAGAGCCATGTGCCCCAAGTTCAAACCACAGATTGAGTAAAAAAATTCCCATCAAGACATAGAAAAAATATTTCCCAGACTTCAGAAGGTGAAGAGCTCAGCTTCCAGTTCTCCAAGGACACACCAGGGTGTTTTAGCTGGATCACACCCCTTTTCTGGAGAACTCACACCTGACCCTTACCTGTCATCATTTGGAGGCGTCACCAGGATGCCAAGCACCCAAGCAGGGTTAGATTTGAGTACACTGGACTTACAGAACTACACCACGGGCTACCCTGTCTCCTTTTTTTGGCTCTCTGAGAATTGTGCAGTTCAAAGTTTCTCTACAGGCCCAAGAGAACATACCTTCTTGCAATTAAAAAAAAGGAGCAGCATAGAGCTGGGT
This sequence comes from Rhipidura dahli, assembly GCA_013399225.1. Classification (NCBI taxonomy): domain Eukaryota; kingdom Metazoa; phylum Chordata; class Aves; order Passeriformes; family Rhipiduridae; genus Rhipidura; species Rhipidura dahli. The sequence continues at coordinate 444,897 of VXAC01002073.1, forward strand.
TATCATTGGGAGTGGTGTAGAAGTGTTTCTTTGCTTTAACCTCTTCTTTAGGAAAGCAGAATACAGCTTGAAAGCCTACAAAATAAAGTACTTTTTTCTGAAACTGAGACACTTGGTGTCTACGCTGAGGTGGCAGCACTGGCCAGAATTCCTTAGAGGCTGGCACAGGCTGGAGAGAATACCCCTGCCCCTGAATGAGATTTTGAGTCAAGTGGAAAATGCGAGAAGATCCATGGCTCAGCAGTAAGGCTAAAGCACCACCAAATACAGCCTCTGGGCTGGTGTGGGAGGGCTGGGAGCCTTGCAGCATGGCTGGGGGCTCTCATCCAGCAACTCAGGTCTGGCTGGGAAATGTGCAAAATGCAACCTTGACAGTGAGGCTCCCGTCAGCCAAGGAGCTCAGTGCTGCCTGGGGCTTTTGTCTGGGCCCCAAATCCTCCTCCTGTCTTGGGGGCTTTGCTCAGTCCTGGAGACCAGCCTAGGGCAGCTATGTATGGTTTCACCTTTGCTGTCAGAGGATATCTGTGTTGCAGGAAGCTCTTACAGTAACTCTGTAAACATGAATGAACATGTTTCCCTGATAATGTCAAGTAAAAAATCCCATATTTTTCTCTTCTTAATGAGCAATTCTTGCCCTTCAATGTCTCTGACCTGAAACATATGTTTTTACTACTGGGTGACAGTGCTGTAATCCCATTTTTATTCTTGATTTATGAAGGCAGGGCCTGGAGCTGTGTAGGGTCGAGGCCCCATTACACCAGACACTGTATGGGCTTTTAATGAGGGAGAGAGTCTGTACCCACAAGAGGATGGACAAGAGGTGGGAGGGAAAAAGAAGGCATGGTGGCCATACCTGGAAGGGAGCTGCTGTCTCCTGAATCCTGGAGTAGCAGCCCAGCTGCCGACACAGTTGCCCCTATAAATATTCCAGAATTTCCATCAGCTTTGCTGTGGCTCTGGCTCTGGTGCCAGAGGAGCCCAGTGTTCTGCAGTAGTTTCACCTCATGGGTCAAGCAGCAGTTACAGGGTGCACAAACACAATAGTGGATTTAAGCGACACATCTGAACTTGATTATGGTTTCCCAGGGGGAAAGAACCATGTCTTCCTCTGATGCTTCAGGCATCATTCAGGGGATACTTTTTTCCAGCTCCTCAGGTTGGGAGTGCCTGCATGAATATAACCACAGTGATGCACAGAACCAAAGGATGGATGCGTCCAGCAATTAAATAGAAAAATCTGCTTAAATAAATAAACAAGCTTTATTAAAGACCTCAGGACAGCTGCTGATGAGCTCTGCACGGAGCCCCACAGATTACGACTGTCTACTTCTTACATCTCTCACATGGACAGGAAACTGGAGCAGATGACAGAGCACAGAGCACATTTAATGGGCTCTTCCTCCTCTCCAAGAGGAACAACACAACAAGCAAATGGACCATCCAGCACTGGCTGCAGCTCATCTGCAGTCTGTGTGTGCAACAGTGTGTGGACCTTGTAAGTACTCCTGCTTGAGGGGTGGCTTCTGCAAAGCGTTTCAGTGGACATGAGAGAAGCCATGCTGAGCACGGGTGGAGAGCAGCACCCCAGCTGCCTCCTGCCACATGGGAGCTGTCACAACAATGTTAGCCTGCAAGTAATTCTCGATAAGCTGTAGGGACTGCGGTGCAATGAAGGAGATAGGGCTAATTGCCCACCCCCAGACAAGAGCTGGAGATTGCTGTCTTTCCCCTTCCAAGAGCAAGCCTAACCCCCACCCAATCCCCTTGGAAAATCTTCCCTGTGCTGTCTGTAACACACATATCTGCAGCAGAATAGAGATGGCCCATACCAGTCTTCTCTCTGACCAACCTCCTACACGTATCTGTTTCTAGAGGACAGAGGGAGGAAGAAAGAACAAGTAGTCTTTTAGTCTATGATGTGCACATGTGTTTCTGCTCTCTTACTTATTCTAAACTCTCCCACTTCACTCCTTTACCATGTCCTTAATAATTCCAATAAATGTCAGGTCCAATCACCCTTAATGGAATATACACCTATTAAATGAATGAAGTGGAAAAACGGCTCTGACTGCCTGCCTTGGATCTGAGCTGCAATACATGTTTTTTTTCCATGCAATCAGATTATTTTTACCAGGTCCCTAGGAAATTTCCAATAACACAAACAAACTTTAAAAATCCTGTGAGATCCCCAGCCCACTTCGAAGAGGAACCCTGAGATGTTATTCAATCCTTGGAGCCATTTGTTTCACATGTGATCCCAAACACTAACTAAAGGCAACATAATATGATAGGTATTTACAACATATCCATTATCTTATCAGAGCTTCAGGTACAGCTGTAAATAGCCTGTTCCAGCTGGGCAGTCTGCTGAGTTAAATGGGTTCTACTTTTAAAAGCAGGAGCTGGAAAACATGTCCCATTTAATCTGAGATTCACTTGCACCCAAGGGATGGAAACTCAAACAGCAGACCTCAGCTGCAGGGGAGGTCCATATTCCATGAAAAGCCTCTCCCTCCATCTGATGCCAAAGGCTGGGCTCACGATCATCATGCCGCTCATCCGGGCGCGTTGTTGACAGAGCCCTGTTAGCAGCTCACCAAGCATAGAGAATTGCTGCTCCCTGGATGGAAGGCAATTTTGCACAGTCAGCCAAAGACAAAGGGAAGTGTAAGGCTGAGGTTGGAGAGGAAAGAGACCACATTGGAAGTTGTGAGAGGAAAGGGAGGGGGCAGAGAGCTGGTGGCTGGAGGAAAGGGGAAAATATGAAAAACAAGAGCAGAGAAAGTGCAATTGTTAGGGAAAACCTTTCCCACTGCTTCCCTGGCTACAACCAGTCTGAACAGGACAGAGTGTTTACTCTTTGCATGCTGCCACACACTGTGTACCAGGTGAGAATGGCTGGTCTTCCACTACAGGACCCGCGGCAGCAACTTGATCAGTGTCAGAAGGAAAAAAATCTGTTAAATCCCGATTTGGTCCATAGGCTTTTGAAACTCCTTTTAAGAGCCTGGTGAAGAGTCAGAATTGGGTGGCATTGAGCCTGAGCTTATGTAGAAGGAAATGGTATTTCAAAGGAAGAGAAGTAAGGAAGTTTTATCTCTGAGGCATGAGAAATCAGCAGCCGATTCCATCATGACAGAGGGATTATTCTCTGGCCCTTCAGAAACATCCCAGAGGCAATTGTACAAAAGACCTACTGTCAAGAGATGCTGTTGACCATTTTTATCTGCTTGATGGCTAAAACTGAACCTTGCTCATTAATGGTTGGTTGGCAGCTGATCAGAGAGTGAGTGACTCATGGTGACTGACCACAAGAGGAGGTTACTGCTGGAAGTGGACTTAATTTGACAATTTGCACCAGAGATTTGGGAATTTAGTGAAACCAGCACTTGGAAGTGTTAACAAGCAGTGAGCCAGTGGTAGTGAATCTACTTAAAGATGCATACCAGGACACAAAAACCAGTGCTAGAGTAAACAGAAAGCAGAGAACAGATTGGTTTGCAATAAATGTGGAAGCAATTGCAACGGAAAACAATGAGACTGACAAAGGAGATTTAGTTACAAACCCTCAATAAAAGCATCCCTTCTAACAAAAGTATGCTGCTTTTGGCAAACAGCAAAGACATCCAAAACCAAAGTGCATTACTGCACATGTGGCTGAGGGGACAAAGACTTCAAATTCATCAATTTGATGATGAGACAAAACCTGCAGTTCTTCAGGTACCCAGCCTGGCAGGAGGAGAGGCTGCTTCGTGATTGTGGAGTGGAGCAGATGCCCTCGAATTCTGAAATACCATCAGTACCAGAGAAGACTTTCTACTTTTATAGTAAAGACAGAAAGGTAACGAACTGAAGTTTGATCACAGAGGACACAAAGGGTCTGTGTTGCCAAGCTGCATTGGGTGTTTACATAAGGGCAAATGTTAATCAGGACACAGAGAGTGGAGAAAGCCCAAGTCACATGAGTATCTGTAACTTCACACATAACTGATGCAGCATGTCCTTTTAAAGAGCTGGTGAGGGGGCTTTAATGCTCTGAGATGGATTAAAAACAACATACTTATTGATGGGAATGCCCAAGTGTACAAGAATTGCCCACCAAGGACAGAGATACATGATAGAGATTATCTTAGTTTTGAGTATTTGCTGAGTGAATAGGTAGGATTCACTGTGTCTTGGCAAAGAGACACCTGCAAAAAACAAAACCAAATGTTTCCTTCTCTGTTTGAGATAGTGAGGGTAGTGCCAGAGTTTCACAATGGGTTGAAAATGGCCCATAGCTGGATGTGGTGGTCTAATGCCTAGCAAGTAGCTGAGGAAAGGGAGTGACAGAGACCTCCACAAGAAACACAAGCAGAACTGCTCATCACAAGTAAGCCTCTCACAAAGTAAGATTATTGTGCAAAGCGATTAAACAAAAATTTTTCTGGAACGGGAAATTGGCCGCCTCTGAAATGCCTGCATGTGGGAGGAAGGGGCTTTAGGTGCTCAGGTGCCATGGGAGGTGACCTCTTGCCATTCATTTTGCTTGTTATGTAAGATAAAATGACATCACTGCAGGGACAAACAGCTGTTGTACTGTGTGGCAATGCCATTTATGTAGCCAGCGCTTGCTGCCCACAGCAGACACTTGGGATTTGAACTCACAAATGCTGGTGAAAGGTCTGGACTGAGAACACCAGGTTTCCACAGTGGTCCTTAGTAGGAGGTACAAAGCTGGATCCCTCCCATGACATATATATGGAGTGAAGGGTTTTCCCTCGGCAGAGGTGACTCATGCCTCTAAGGTCACTTGCAGAGCAGGGTGGGTGGTCAAATGGGAAAAACAGGAAGGCAAGCTGTCGTATTTCACCTCCCTCACCCCCTTCCTGGGGCTGGTGTGGACACTGGCTGTCCTCAGTCCTGTGGCATGGGTCTAACCTTAAGCTTGTCCTTTGCAAAAGGGTTTGAGGGGGCTTCTTGAAGTCTGCAGGGGTTAAACAATATAGTGTGGCACTTGGGGTTGGACAGATATGAATATACATCTGTCAGGACTGTGTCTGAGTGAGGGTATTTCAGGGTGATGATATGGCCTTGATCTAGAGTTGTGTCTGGAGTGGCAGGATCTCTCACTCCTCTCTGAGAGACGGGAGAAGGTTTGTGCATGCAGGGCATGGTGGGGAGAGGCACTAAGGTAGTTTGCAAAGGGTGGCCAAAGCATGAAAAGGGAGCTGTGTGGTGGAGCCAGGATGACGTGTGCCTAACTAGCGAACATCAGCATGTAGCACAGTCAGGTCCTTCATGGGGTAACACAGGGAGCTCTTTTAAACACATACATACATGCACACAGAGAAAGAACAATTTATGGTTGTGTCAGACTCACGTCTGGGCTTCTCATTAAAATTAATGAGGTAACGTCTCTGAGGCATTCTGAAACGGATGCTGCCCAGAGTGCGGGAAAGACCTCTATCACTTTGAAATAGCTACTTAGCAAAATCAATTGCAAATTTTATTTTCCACAACCATGCATCAAACTCATGCCAGGAGTATCAAAGGCTACTGTCTAAACTTATATGCAACTGACCCTTTTTCAGACACTTTCATTACCACGACCAAGGTTCAATGGCCAGAAGTGAGTAATGATGTAACAGCAGAATGGTGTCCAGTGGCTCATCCTGATGACTCCCTGCACCCTGGAACTAAACCTATGAGTCCTCAGTCTCCCTATTTGTCTGCTGTCTGAAAATAGCTGTGAAACTCGCAGCCAAAATGGGTGTCCAGCTCCATTCACTCCTTCTCCATCTTTCCTTTAGTGAGTAGCTTCTCTATGAAGAAAAGAACAGCTTGTTTTATGCAGCAGATCTGCAGAGCAGACCTTTACTACTTGACTGAAACTAATAATTCTTCTATGGCAGCCAAAATGGGTGATCAGTATAAACCCATGTGACAAAATACTTCTACAATTTTTTCTCTAAAAGATTCATTTTTTTGTTGCAGTGCCTTATGTTAAAGTTGCAGAGTTGATCACTCAGTGAGGAGATGCCAAGCACAAGGAATGTCTCTGCCTTGTGCTCAAGAGACATTCTGCTGCTCTCTGGTTACGTGAGCACACACTGTATTTTTGGTATGACCTCTGCCTCCTTCAGCACACAGGGCTGGCTGATCTGGGAAGGAATTGGGCTCTGGAGAAGCAAGCTGCTCTGGATCATCTGCCAGCAATGTCACTGGTGTGGCTGTCATGGCAGGAGCCGCAAGTGTCTGGTAGACAAGACAGAGGGATGTTTTGCTGGAGAAACAGATGCTCTCTTCCCTGTCTGGGCAACAGCAGAGCCCACTCAAACTTCTCTGTCTGTCACTCACTGTGTGTTGTGTGTTTTGCTGTAGACTGTGTCTGTGGCAGTGCTGAGCACACATACCTGGAGGGGAAATCAGTGGGAGCTACACACTGAATATCTAAAATGCTGTAATCTTGCCCCCAGCTTTGGGACATTAAGATCTTAGTGCCTTCCTTTTAGCATCCACAATTAGCAATAAGCTTCTGGCAACTTTGATCTCTCTCTTTTTGTGGAGCAGCATCATCCCCTGTCCCATGCATGCTGTGAAGAAACATGCATCGATTTGTTGAAGCTCTCTGACTTGAGAGTAAGACCACGAGGTGATTCAATAATGATGTTTACAGGGCTGCTTGTGGAAAACAGGCCTGCTGTCCACACAGCAGCGGGAGCCTGATGGAATGAGAGTATGTGTTCATGAGATCAAGTGCTGTGCAATGCCCTGTGCTCATGGGTGGGAATGTGGGCTGTACAGGCAACAACAAGGGCGTAGACCCCAACTCTGGATGACCAGGCTGTGCTGGATGCGTGCTTGTTTACTGCAGTTGCTTGTAAGCCAGACTCTAAGTGGGCAAAGGGTAGATTTCCATGCTGGAAAGACATTGCCTTTCCCACCAGCTGAACATCTTCCCTATGCCTTCTCCCTATCTCAGGTGCTACATTATTTATTGTTACTTGAATGATAGAATAATTGGCTTTGTAATGGAAGTCCTTAATCAAGATGTCCTGTTCTGTATTTAATAATTAGGCTTAACTCTTCTTGTCCTTGCAGATTGGCTTGTTGACTACTTGCTGGTTTGTTTCTTCCATCTCAGTCTCCATTTTACTGTATAAAAGGAACAGATTTTGAAGCTTATATTTTCCCAATCCATGTATTTCAGGAAATGGAAGATGCTAGTCTCTCACTTCCTGCATATTTTCGAAGATAGCTCAGGGCCTCTTCAACATGATATATCAGTGATTCCATTTAAGCTGGAGAATTATCTTGAAATATTTATCATCAGTATATATGAGTTTCATTTTGTATTAAACAGGTTGATAAAATTAAAATGGATCTGCTTTCTGGAAGGGTCCTGGATAGTCCTGGAGTGCATCAGGCACAGCTTCACCATCTGGGCAAAGGAGGGCATTGTCCTGCTCTGTTCTGGGCTGGGGCAGTCTCATCTTGAGTCCCCTGTTCAGTTTTGGGTGCCACAATATAAGATAATAAACTATTAGAGAGCATCCAAAGGAGGATGATGAAGAGCCTTGAGGGGAAGCCATATGAGGAGCAGCTGAGGTCACTGGGTCTGTTCAGCCTGGAGAAGAGGAGACTGAGGGGAGAGAGACCTCATTGCAGTTACAACTTCCTTGTGAGGGGAAGAGGAGGGGCAGGCACTGATCTCTGCTCTGTGGTGACAGTGACTGAATGATCTCTGCTCTGTGGTGACAGTGACTGAACCTCAGGGAATGGCCTGAAGTTGTGTCAGGGGAGGGTTAGGTTGGATATTAGAAAAAAAACTCTTCACTCAGAGGGTGTTTGGGCACTGAACAGGCTCCCCAGGGAAGTGGTCACAGCACCAGCCTGACAGAGTTCAGGAAGCTTTTGGGCAATACTCTTGGGCACAAGGTGTGACTCTTGGGAATGGTGCTGTGCAGGGCCAGGAGCAGGACTCAGTGATCCTTATGGGTCCCTTTCAACTCAGCTAATTCTGTGATTCTCTGATTCTGTGATTTTCCATTCCTGTTGTAACATCTATTTATTGAACATTAAAAAAGAGGCAAGAGAGAAATCTCTGTTACTCCCTGTAGTCTGAATGTCACTGAACCTTATCCTGCTTCTCCACGCTTATGAAGAGATTAATAGTATCAGACACATGGAAGTCTACAGTCTTCTGATTAATAACCCATAAAAATGCAATAATGCTTGATAAACAGAAGCATTTCCAGATTTCCTAACCCAAGTCAGTACAAATAAAATTGCTAGATAACAGGAAATGGTGAAGAGATAAAATGGTCCATCTTCCCAACCCAAATCAGCCGGTTCTTGTCCTGGCTCTGGTGTTCACAGCGTCAGAGGGTTTGTGCCCCTTTCTGTTTCCATTGTTTCTGTTCTCATGTGAGCAGCTGGTCATGTCCTCAGTATCCTTCTTGTGTCTGGGGAACCTATTCTTCATACTTCACTGGCTGGTGTCTTCCTCAGTCTCTTCTTCAGGTGTCCTTCACCCTCCTCATCCAAAGATCTGTCTACCAACCAATCTTGATGCATACGTCAGTAAATCTTGTGTTGTGCGAGAGCCCCTTCCTTCCCTTCCCCATCAGACCCATGTATTCACTGTAGGAATGTCTAGCATACCACTCTCCTCTTCCCTGAGCTGTGAAAGGTGGTATTTCATGGCAGCAGCCATGCCACTGTGCCAGGTTTGAGGATGACATTACTTCCACAGCAGCTCATGGTGTCATCCTCTTTCGGTTTCTCACTGCTGCTGTCCTCATCTCCTCCTCTCCATCCTTCAAGCATATAGAACTCCCTTCTCCTGTCTTTTTCAGTCTTTCCCCTGGGCTCAGCAGTTCCCTGTCAGTCAGGTGTGACCAATGGCAGGATGTGCCCACCTGCAGTCTCTGACCATCCCAGTACACGGTGCCTTGCCTGCTGCAGCAGGACCACGTGCCATGCAGGTGACAGACTGCCCTCAGGGCCCCTGCACAGTCCCTGCTGAGCACATGGGACTGCTCACCTGCCTTGGCCCTGGACTTGCTCTCCAGAAGCAATCTTCAAGTGGGGAGTTACCAGCATCGCTGCATGGCTCCTGCTCAAGCCTGGTGAGATGCTGAGCGCAGCTATCCTGGCCATGGCCGTCCCTCAGTCCCGCTGTCTGCTGTGGGACTGGACTTGTCTGTTCTTCTCCCTTTGACCCACCCTCAGAGATATTCCCCTAGCACAGAGTGCCCAGTTGCCCTGGCCTATTTGATCTGATGAAAGAATCAGGACTTGTTTTAAGAGCCAGAGGGAAGGAGGAGGAAAAATGAGGGGAGCAGTACTTAGATTTTGTTCCTGTGCAGCTGACTTTAAGAGAAACCCTCAGGCCCTATCTGCAGAGCAGCAGGTCTGCACCTCGGCAACAGCCCAGGACCCACGCTTGATTATTTCCTATTTGAATAAGAGCTCTGGCATAAGGGTGTGGATGCTGGCAAGACATCTGGGGAAGGATCTTGGATACAACAGCAGCCCAGATTCCCAGGGAGAAAAAGCGTGCGGACTGTTGTGTGGCAGAGCCACGGGCTACAAAGAGCACTTGTGGCTTTGAGTTGAAGACAAACAGACCCTAAAAAGCATTCTGGCTGATGTGTCCACATTACTAGGCCAGCACCACTGGCAGGGGAGCCAAAGAGCAGAAATCATGTCTTGGTTGTATGGTCACCGCCATTGCCATGGTACCCAGACACCTCATGCATTCCAAGGTGGAGGACTGGGGAGTAAACACTGCTTTCCCTGAGGAGAGGATGATTTGCCTGGCAGTCAGCTCCTGCTAGTGTTCCTGTGGCTCGAGTTCCCTGAGACTCAGGCTCTGAACTCAGGTCATAGTAGGGCTCAAACCCTGTTAGTCTGCCCACTGCCCCTCTCCTCACTCCTGGAAGAAGGTGTTAGTGGGAGTGATGATGACAGGCAGTGGCTGGAAGTAGTGCCTGGTCACACCACAGCTCTGGTCCTGGTGGTGGGCACTAGGGACCAGTGCATGCCACAGAGACCTATTAATCTGCTCAGCTGTTTCTGGGATGACCTGCACAAGTGCCCAGGCAATGGTCAGCAGAGATCACGAGACACCCTCTGGACTGAGACATGCTGCCAGAACAATGAGGCATACTAAGGTTAGTGACTTTCTCAAGCCAGTGGCTGGGAGACATCCAAGGAATGCAATGAGAATAGGACTCTTCTGGGAAGCTGCCAGCAACTTCGTATCACATGCCTACATGATGTTTAATATTCCATGCACTGCCTCTGGCCATCCAATGCCAAGCAAGGCCTTCAACTTGGGGTCCAGGTGCTGCACAATGTGGAATTCAGAGTGGGGAGCCTATCAGGGGCTGGGGCTGGCACTCTGGCTTCATCTTGCCCACCTCCCCTCTCCAAGGGCTTCCTACTGTGCCTTGCTTGTGGGCTTCTCCGTGCACCCTGATGTAGTCCTTCATGAAGTTGTGGGGTCAGCTCTGTCCTTTAAACACCATGCAGGACCACTGGTGGTTGTGCCCAGTGACCACCATTTCTTTTGCCTCAGAGTATTTAAAAAAAGATATGGTTCTCTTGGGGATGTAATGTGACCATGGAGCCAGAGCTGCATCACTGTGTCCAGGAATCAGAAGAAATCCTTCTGCCTTGCTACCTGTTCTGAGGCTAAAAGGACTTGTTCCACTTCCTTTCCCTCAGCCCTCAGGAGAGATTTTGTCTGCACAGAGTCTGGGCTATTACCAGTTTTGTGGAATGCATCTTACCTGAGGTTGCAGTGCCTTCTTCCATCCCTCCAGGAGCTCCTTCTGCACCATCAGAAGACAATGAAAGCATTATTGGGCAATGGTTTTGCTAAATCATGAGATTATGTCAATTTAAATGTTTTTGGTGTCTGAAGCTCCAGAAGAAAGTTTAATACTTTGCCACGGACGTGCCTGAATGCTTGATATCTGCACCAGAATGAAAAAAATTCTTGCCTTTCAAACCTGCCCCGACTTATGTTTTTGAGTGCCTGAAATATGTTTTTTATGTTTGTGTGTGGCAGGAGCATAGATTTCCAGGAAATAAACCTCAATAAACAAAACATAACCTTATCCATTATGTGATGGTCCTGGTAAATGTTTGTAAACATAGAATATTATTTAATACAGGCTAGGTGAGGCATTTGCTTCCTTTTGTTAGGCTGTGAATGATAGGCTGTTCTTCTGACAGCCCCAAGACATTGAGGATTATGAAATTGTGATCTCTACTAAATACAGAGACAGGAGATAGCGAGAGAAATGCTTCTAGTGGAAACTTTTGGTCTGGTCACACTCATATTTTTTTTAAAGTACTTTCAAGGCATTAAAGCATAGCAGGAGCCAAAAAAATAAAATTAAAAAAAGGTTTCTTATCCATCTTGGATCAGGGACTGCTGTTCCATATGATTTTTATGTAGGTCTCAGCACCACAGGGTCCAAACTCCTAAAGTTCCTTTCACAGAAAGAATACAGATAAGAAAGCCTGCCTAACGGGTGGGAAAGCTGGTGACTGCTGGAAAGAATCATTGGCAATATCATGGCTACAGTGAAGAAGGATTAGAACAGCAAGTTTTATAATATTTTTTTCTAGATCTGTGATAAGGAAAGTCTTAAAAGTAGAAGTTAATTCCCACAGAAAGAGTTAAATAATCTCTGCCAGAGGCAACAGAGAAAGAGAAAACCATGACAAAGTGTTGTTGTTAGCTTCAACAGTCAACATGTCATAAAAAGGGTGAAGTATTTGTAAAATTCTGAATGACAGAAGTCCACAAGGTGTGTCATTTTAAAATAGACACAGGAGCTCAAACAGAGCCCTGCACAATGTTAACAGAGTTCACGGAAAGTAAATGGAGTGAAATCCCATTGCACAATGGCAGGGTATCCAGAGAGCGCAGTCCTGTCAGCCCGCCAGCAGCGTGAGATTTGGGTACGGGACTGACAAAGAAGCCATGCCCTACAGCTGTGTGTGGATGCTGCTTCTGTGTGGGCAGCCAGCTCTAAAACAAGGTAAGGACTGGCCACAATTAAAGGAACAAAGGAAAATGGGCTTAACAAAACCTTTTTTATAACAGACCACGGGCAAGTTTTCTCAGGTTGAGGATTATTGCACTCAGTTGCAAAACAACACTCTTGTGTTAATACCTAGGAAAGCTCCACTGATGGTCCTGGCTGGACTATGGGGCAAAACAGAGATTAAGCAACAGGGAGAAATCAGAAAAATTCCAGAGACTTGGGAAATTACAGAAAACCAGTATTCACAAAGGACTTCAAGAGAACTGAGCTTATGCTTAAATCAGAGATAATTGAATGCTATAACACCATGACACTGTAGCCCCATGGTGCAGCTCCTGTGAAGCCAGCCCAGCAGGCAGATCCTCAGGCTGGCTACTGTTGTGTTTGCTTCAGTGGTGCGAGTGCTTCTCGGCGTGGGGTCACAATGAAGCTCTGGGAGAGACATGCCAGCTCACAGATCCCATCTGTCCAAACCCCACTGCCTCCTATTGCTAGAACTATAATCTGGCCACTAGTGAAGAAGACTTGTGAATAAGCAAGTATTTGGTTATTTCCTTTGGGTTGTTCACTTCTTGCATTTAGCAGGACCTCATGTGTATTATTGTCATTGTTTTGGATCCACGCTTTCCCTTTTCAGCAAGTTTTGCTGTGAACTTGAGAGGAAACCAGGAAAGCTGTTCTCAGATTCTGCTTAAAAGAATTCTTAGTCCAGGACAAAGTGCTAGTGGGAAAATATGTCAGAATGTTGATTTTAAGAAAATCAGTTGATGTCAAATTCCAATACAAAAGGACAGATGCTTTGATGTTGGTAAACCAGTTCTTGGTCCCTAGATGGATGGAGCTACAGGAATACACAGCATGATTATTAAGCTAAACAGTGAGTTATTCAGAGGCACAAAACAATGAGTTATAAAGGGGGACACCTCAAACCTTCCTTGCAAAAGCACACCAGTGCATCATTTCTGAATGTGCTGAGAAGGCTGTTGACCTTCTCAGCCATGGGAAGGCTGATGCAGTTCATGTAGGTGTTCCTTAGCTCAAGGGCTATTTATCCAAAGCACTGAATTTACAAGCCACTTCCCAATAAAGCAAATAGGACTTGTGTGAGACTTCTTAGCTGAGAAAATGAACAAAACCAAGAGGAAATAAAAAGAAGAGAGAGACCTCTGACTTATTTATCACATTCTGCTTTAGGACTTGTGCTGTGGTCTTTAAAATTATGTTGCAAATGTCTGTGCGCCTCTGGAGTGTCTTAGCAGTCCCGTGCATCTGTTGGACTCCAGCAAAACTGAAATAATGCTGGGAGACCTGTTCACCACCTTCCAACCCCTCCATCTACCATGCTCTTTTGTTCAGTGGCTCACCTTTGAGCACATCAGTTGCAGGGAGCCTACACACAAATCCTCACTGCAAATCCAATGAAATCCACACACCAGTGTCACACTCAAGTTTCTGAAATTCCGTGGTCTCATTTGTTCTTCTGACACTTCACAGCCTCCTGGGAGCCTGTCCAGGAGGTTTCTGATGGGGGCCAGAGAACCTGTCACCAGAAAACACTTCCCAGCCTATGCCAGAGGTACACGGATTTTTCCCCTGCTTGCACTATGGTGTTCACAGTCCAATTTGCAAGCTTCTCTGAGCTATTAGTAGTACAGTTGATAAGCCAGGGAACATTACAGAAGCTGCTCCCTGCATCTGTGATTTATGTTTCTTGCTAAATATAAAGCTCCTAAGGCTTGGCACATCAATATTTTGGAATGGAACACATGGAAATATTTGATGGACTGGGGAGAACAGATCCCTGTGGCCAGTCACTCACACTTGCCCTTTTGTGAGCAGTCTGTCTTTCCCTGCAACAGGCAGTGGGATTTGGGCACAACAGCTGGAGTTTCAGAATCCCCGCATGCTTTATTCATGAGGGAGCCTGGATTCAAGCCATCCAGACACTGACCCTCCGCAGATGCAACTGTAACATCAGCAGTGCTGGAGCCCCTCTGAGCTCTGACAGGCTGTGCAGAGCACATACCTCCTGCCCCTGACTCCATGTGCTGCACCGTGGCCTCAATGGGTTCCTTGAGAAACAAGCTGTGCTGCAGGGACTCCAGGTCTTCTCCTGGCTGTGCACTGGGATGGTGCCCTGCTTAGCTGAGAGACTAATGTTCCCAGTGTGGCTCTTGGGGCTGCATCTCTGTAAGAGCAGTAAAAAGCCCAGGAATTCCCAGTCCTCTTACAGTGGTGTAAATCTGGGACATGGGGCGGTGAGATGTACCCATCCAGAGAAAGGAAGAGTGGCCAGTGAATAGCTGCCAGTGGGAAGGGCTCTCTGGATGGCAGACGGCAAGCAGACCATCCAGTGTGTGTGCACACACCTTTTTGTGTGCTGTGCCCTTACATCCCAGCTGCTGTAGATCATTTTAGCTCTGCTGCAGTCAAGGGATTTTTTCCAGCTGAGAATCTGCTTTTGGGTGGAGCCACGCCAGATCTGCATCACCCTGGACATGGATCTAACAAGCAAATGTTTCAGATCTACCACAGAGGTATCCAATATTTTGGACAAATCTCTCAACGCAACGCTCATTTTATCAGTGCAGCGTGTGTTGTTTTCGCCAGAGGAGGAATGCAGCAGAGGAAAGGCGTGTGGCATTTTTAACGTAGCAGGTCTATCTGTGTGGCAGATGTCCTCTGACCTATCAGACAGCCTGGCTGAACCACAGTTTAGGAACCTCAGTCGAACAGAGTAGAATGTACTGTGGAAAACACACAAAAGCCCTCAAAATTAGCAAAAAAACCCTCCAAACAGCAACCCTTTTCAGAAATGCTTTCACAGTTCCCTTTTGTGTGTTTTTTAGCATCTAACATTTATTTTGGAGTGGGGCAGAGAGGTGGATTGGCTGCTTGCCTGCTTTCTGGGATAAAAGGGAGGAGAAAGAGAACATCAAAACCAGATTGAGGGGAAAACAAAGTCACCTCTTTGCAGTGAAAGCTTATGGTTTTGTGCAAGTTCGGGATATAATAGTTATTTTCCAGCTATTGCTACTCTGAATTTGTCCTACTGAATAGCCTGGTGGAGTGGCCATGACAAAGTAAGAATGCATATGCCTGTTCTCACAGAAGGCAGGCGGAATTTTACCATGAAGCAGGAAACAAAAGATGTGTGTAGCTAGTTCTGCTGTGTGTAAACCACCAGGTACTGGTTCCCTTGCATGAATCTCCACAATACTGTGTGTGAATCACTGCTTCCTAGCACTCAGGTTGAAGCCAGCAACGCCAGCCTATTGTTCTGGCTGATTGAATTCCTCCAACGCATTTGATTCTGCGGCATACCAGAGTGTCTCTGAGATAAGGGCTGGTTCCACAGCCGCCCTGCCAGGGGAAAGCCAGATTGCAGCTTGGAATGACAGCCCTGGGAAGGGGGTAGGGGGGGCCTCGCCAGAGAGCTGGAGCATAATAGCCTTTTTCTGGTCATCAAGCTTAGTGTTGGGTGGCCAGACAACTGTCGCCTTCTCTGGCAGGAACATGTGCCCTCCGTGGCTGCTGACTCTGGGACACCTCCTCACATCCTAAAACTAATATCCTGGCTTTTGAAAAGCATCTGTCACTAAGGTGAAAAAGGACCAAAAGCCACAAGCACAATGTACAAGAAAGCAAAACACGCTCAAGCTATAGCTCAGTCCGTATTCTCTCACACAAGCAGGTGATTTGCTGAGTAAAACTCCAGTACGGCTCAGTCATTCTCTTTGGAGAGTTGTACCCAATCCTTGTAGTGAGCCTTCACTGGAGGAGTTCGTAGAGCCACTTCCTGTTTGTTGAGTAGGAAGTACAAGGCCAGGGAATCACTTAGAAGAGCTCTAAACTTTGATATGAAATGCCTGGCTTCCTCCTGCCATGCCCACAGCCTGCATTTTGGCCTGGGTGATGGTTGCTCTACAGTTTGATGAAGCCTCCAGTTCCCTTTTCCCAGACAGCAATCTGCCAAACAAAGCAGGTGCAACTTCATCTCAAAAAAGTCAGAGAGAAAATCATACTACAGGCAATGTCAAACTGGTGTGTTTATACAGCCATCTCTGTTTCTAGTCACTGTGACTAGATAAAAAGATGCCCTCTTCATGAATTTACTTTGCCTGCCAGGTCACAGGGAACAGCCAGCAGTTGCACTCTTACCTCTTTGCTAAAAAGTGCAGAAGAAGGAGATCCCTTCTGGCACCAAGAACTTCATGGCATGCAGGTGTGGCATACAAAGACATTCAGGATTTTAAGGTCAGAAGGGGATCATTTCATTTTAATGCATACATGCCACAAGCTACTGAGCAACCTTGAATTTGCATGCTCAGATTTCAGAGGAGCTTTTAGACAACAGACAGCCTTGATCAAAAAATTTTCCACAGAGGAGAATCCACCATGACCTCAGCTCATTGCCCCAGTTGCTAGCTGACTGCTGCCTTACTTCTAGTTTGACTCTTTCTTTGCCAAATCTTTGTCTTCACAGGCTTTTCTCCCTAGTGGATAATGGTCACATTTCTTTTCCCCTAAAGATATCAATCAAATTTTTTTTTGTGTAGCTCACCATAAATGTCAGCTCAATGTCTAAGTGTGAGATCCATCTAGCATAATCAGCTACCTAAAATTAAACGTCTGGTCTGACCCAGTTTTCTGGCCTGCCTCTAAGCTTTGGAGAAGTATAGGCTTTTTTAAGATGGTAATTTGTCATGCCTAGAACAAATGCCACACCTCTCTAAGGATGGGTGAGACTTTATTATTAATGGACTTATGTCTCCTTCCAGGCTATCAATAAAAATGTTAAATAGCAGAGGGTCTAGGGCTGATACCTGGAGGAATTATCAGGAAACAGGTGAGAAACAGCACCCCCTTTAGAATAACACTCCAAACCCTACCTGTTATTTGACTGTTAATCGTTTCAAGGGTGCCGTATATTACGTATTTCCTTAATAAAAATACTGTGTGATACCAAGCCAAATGCGTCACAGAAGCTTAGGTGGATCACATCAACTCTTCCTTCCACTGACTGAGCCCATAAATCTCCTAAATCTGAGATTATAGCTGAAACTGACACATATTCCCTTCATGGCCCCATGGGTGAGCAGCAAGGGAAAGTACTCCTTTTAGGAAGGTATCTTCTGACCACTGACTATTCCATCTTTAGCTTTTGAATGAAAATTAATGGTGTTCAAAATCTGTGTACAAAGCATACCTCTGTGTACTTCCATCTCTTATACATCCCTGAAAAGAGCAACTGTGGCCTCAGGTGAATCACACGCTGCTGATTAGAGAAGATAGTACTTTTATGGAACTGGAATGACTTGGGCAGCAGGTCCATAGGGACAAAGGCTGTTCAGCTGCAGGATCTTCTTTTGAGAGGAGGCCAAGAAAACCCCCTGAGACACAAGTCTGAGTGAAGTGCAGTGAGTGTCCCACCAGGCAAAACTCAGTCCGGGACATTCACTATCACAAACTTCTTTCTCCTATCCAATTTACCACATATTTGGTTTCTTCTTTGCTTATTTATCCCATGATTGTTTGATTGGTTGGTTTATGTGCATTTACATTTTTTGGGGCCTTCAATGCACTGCTCTGAAAACAATTCATAGTTTGGGGGAAGTTGAGTCCTGCAGTTCATATATCATCAACTCACAATCTCACATCTTGTTAGCCTTGCCTTAAGCCCAGGAATGATTGTGCTGTTAGACTGAAGAATAATGTCCAGAGAAGCATCTGGCCTTGATTTGAAGATGTCAAGACATAGAGAATCCCGAACCTGCACTGGCTGCTTAGTAGCTAGGCACCCACACTGTAATCCAATTTATCTGGCTTCAGCTTTCAGTTCCTTGATCTTCCTTTCCTTACAGCTTACAGAGGCCTCATGTCTTTAAATCTTCTCTCACTCTGGCTTTAGATAGGCAAAACTAATGGAGCTCTATAAGAAAGATACTGACAAACTGGTGAGAGTCCAGCAGAGGACCATTGCAATATCTGGGACATATACGGTGTGTGAGGAGGACTGGGGTCACTCAGCTTGAAGAAGGGAAAGCTGAAGGGGAGTTGCTTGCTGTTTGCCTCTCTCTAATGGCTGGTGGAGACAGACTTCTCATGGAGGGTCACAACGGCAGAATGAGAAGCAATGCTGCAAGTTGCAGTAAGGGCATTTTCTGTCTGGACATAAAGTTTTTGTGATGAGGGGAGGTAAAGAACTGGAGATTACCAGAGGTTTTCAAACCTGGGGCAGAAAAGGCCTACAGTCCCCTGAAGCACTGTTTTTTTCTAAGTCATACAGTCATATATAAGAAAATTTTCTACATCCATAGAGAGTTCTATGTGGTTCTTTTATGAGCACCCTCCCTCAAGGTTTGAGCACCTTCTAAAAACTGCAGGGGAAACTGACTGCAGCATTCTGACATTTTTTAAGCAGAGCCACAGAAAGATCACCTTCTATGAGTCTTTTTACATCTCAAGGGATTGTATTAGCCATAAGAGAGCCCTTGGCTGAGGACATTCAGTTGTCCTCTTCTCACCTTCAATCATTTTGAGAATCATCCCTTTCCAGAATTTCATCTCCAGGCTGTTATGAGCGGCTCGTGCTCTCTAGATGAATATATTAGCATTTGCTTCACTAAACATGTGTTGTTTGAAGGGCCTAATTTATCAAGTGATAGAGTCAGGCAGTGTGATTGCCATGCTTTCCACACTATTTACCCATCTGCCAATCTTTGTGTCATCAACAAATGATTACCAGAGGTAATTTCAAGCTTCCGGCTCATTGATGAAAATGTTGACTACCACTCTCACCAGCGACACATCCTCCTTCAGCAAGAGCTCTCTGCTGACAGCTGCTTTAAATCTGTCAGTCACTTTGTCCTTCATGCCATTTCACCTGCCCTTTTCTGATGTTTGGCTATGCTAATTTGTAACCAGACTGTTACATGGTGCTAAGGGAGACACCTCATCAGGGACTGTCATGCAATAGTTGACTTTACTGGCCATACCTGTGAACTCATCAGAAGAGTGCTATTATATTTATTCAATGAGGCATACTTTCCACAAAGCCATGTTATAGGAATTAATTGCTTTTTTTGTTGTCCTTTCATTCTTTATCAGTTGAGTCCCATGTCAGTTTTTCCATTTTGCTTGGACTGGGGTTCAGGTAGGTGATCTGCAGTTACCTTGCTCATCCAGATTGCCCTGTTTGAACTGGCATTGTGCTGACGTTCCTTCCATTTTCTGGACTCTCCCATTTCACAAGATGGTTTCAAAATTAATCCCAACAGGCCTCAGCTAACAATTTTGTGATTCCTGAATGCAGATTATTTGGTCTTCTGGTTTGCAAATGCTTTGTCTATAAGAGACATTTAACTTCCAAAGACAGGAGTATTTACTGAACTGTTTCTGGTTCTTCATGTTATCACTCCTGCTTTTGCTATCTTCATCCAGTAATGAGCCTGGGTGGTTGCTGCAGTTTCCTTTGTTCAGAATATCCTTTTGAAAACATCCTTCTGTTGCCTTGGGTCCTACTGGCCATGTATTTTCCTCCAGATACTCTTACTATTTTAAAAGTTCAGTTATAAAATTCTGAAGTTTGAAAAAACTATTATTTTCTCATCTGTTTACCAAAAATTCTTTTTTTTCCCTTATTACTGCCCTCCACCTTACCACAAAGCTTTTGACTAACGTTGTGCTAGTCCTTTTTATGTAGGCTTGCAGATATTTGCCATCTAATACAATTTTCCTAGATGTATCTACTTTTATTCACAATTTTTTCTTGTCTGAATTATTCCTCACAATCTGGTTAATTCCTAGTTTTCTTTGAGTTTGAAAAATTAGCACTTTTGAAGTCCTGGTGCACATATAACTGTTAAGGACATCCCCTTATTTGCCCATATTGAATATAATCAGGTCATACTCACTGTTCCCTGGACAACTGTCAGCTTTCAGCCCAGCAATTAATTCATCTTTGTCAGAACAAAGTCCAGAAAGGTTATGACATGATGGCCCCTTGTGTTAGAAAACAGAATAGAGTTTCCCCCAAATCAGGATGCGTTCTCAGTGGCTCTTTGGAGCTTACAGTGTACGGAAGTCCCCTGGAGAATCATCTTTCTTTCCTTGCGTTTCTTATGGAGACTGTGGAGTAATTCCTATTCTATGGCCTGCTTTTATGGCATGATTCACACAGTCCATTTTCACCGACTCTGTCTTTCCTAAGCAGGTCATAACCAGTTATTTTAACATTCCAATCATGCAAATTGAAACCAGCAGATTTGAGTAATGCTGATTATATCACATTTCTTCTCACTAATGAGAATTTCCAATTCCTCTTGCCTCCTACCCAGACGACTAATGGCTACATAAAATCAAATGGAAAACCTCTTCTGTTCACATTCTTTGTCACACGATTAAATCATTTTCCAGCATGCCAAGCTTGTTTGTAGTTCCTTAACCCACAGTTCTTGCATTGTGTAATTCCTTGACTGCTGCTAGATTCAGGCGAGGAAGATTAATTCTCGCTTCTCACCAGCAATATGCCTGTCATCCTGTTTATACAGGGGATGTGACCTAGTGCCCCTCAAAACCCTGGCTTTCAATGTCACCTCCCTCAGCTAAACAGTAGTTAGTTCTTCCGTGTGTTCTGTCACTGATGGGGCTAAAGGGATAGGGTAGGTAATGTGAACCTTGCTCTTCTTTGGCTCCTTTCCAAGGGTTCCTCAAATCTTCTGTTGTCTGTGCTTCTTCACGTGATGTTAGATCAGGAATTTCCCTGTTTCTGGTCACCAGCGTGACTTGCTGAAAGAATGTACAATCCAGTACCTATTGTACTGTTATCCCTGTTATTTTCTCTAGGGATATGACTTCCCACCCCATTTTCTTCATGCCAATGTCCTCATCCATTTCGCAATTAGATTTCCTTGGTGAGTTCAAGAATCCTCTTCATTCTTTTCACAGTTGCCATCAGCATGTTCCTGAACAAGTTCTTGGCTATTATTTTTTTTCTGTTTGAAATTCTTTCTTCTAGCCAGACTCAGTTCATGTAATTTGTCCTAACCATCCACACACTTCATGCAATCCACATGTAGCTGAGTTTGGATTAACTTGGCACAAACTCAGCAAGTACAGTCAAATCATGATTACTTGCATGTAAGCAACCACTAAACTGGTCACTGATCAGTTTCTCTTCTCTGTCAATATCAGGTCATATGTGAAATGCATAAAGGATGTAACTCTTTCTGAATCCAGAGACTGTCACTTGAAGTTTTGAATGGCACATGGACAGCTGTATATTAAGGCTAGCATGTCATTCTGATTGAAGCACCCTGAAGCATTTACTAGGATTATTGGTTAATGTTATGAGAAGCTCACATTTCCAAAGAAAGTTTAGGTAAGTTCATTTTTGGGTAGGCGGCTCCATTTGCCTTTAAGGAGGTGTGATTTCCAGAGTATAGTAGAGCCAGACTGTGCTGGAAGCAGTTCAGTCTGGAGTGTTTGTTTAAAATCAGAGTTGTTTCCGGAACCATTTGTTAAAAGCTGTATCATCTCTCTTCATCAGACTTCTGCCTCTCCTGGGAGCTGTGATGTTCGTACCCAGTTTGAATTAATGGTGACCCCTCCTCTCTGCCCACCCAGCACCAGATGTGGGATCCCATCCATAGGGGAAGGGGGCGAGTATCTGCTGGATCCCCCTGATCTCAGCCAGCTGGGCTGGTTTCTTGTCTCTTTCTCTGGTCATTTTATGATACAGATTCAGATGTCCCCAGACTAATTAGGGGAAAAATCCTTACCCTGAAACTCAGTCCATCCTTGTAGTAAGCCATTAGATGGCTTGGGATGTCTGCTGCCTGTCTCCAGCAGAGAGTGGGATAGTTCAGAGCTTTCTTGGAAGTTTCAGCACAAGGGATCCTGTGCTTGCCTTCTGTGGGGCAGCTTTGCTGTTCATTGTGGAGTAACCAATAATGGTCATGGTGCCCACACATTGCATTCTGCATCCTTTCCTTGCGGAATCCAATCCCTCTGTGTTGACAGGAATGTAGTGAATTGTGTTAAGAATGGGTCACTAGGACTGCTGGGACAGAAGCTCAGCTCATATATTTAAATAACTGTGATCTGAAGGGCCCTTCCATATCACCTGAGACTATCCTCCCTTGGGTAGTGGCAGCAGGATCAGAGCACGAGGGAATTTTCTCTGTTCCATCCTGGCTCTCCTGCCCAGGATGTAACATGACAGTAACGCCTTCATGTCAAAAAGTCCTTCCTGGAGATTTTCTTCCACTGTCCTGCTGAATCAGTGGCATTTGAAGCTGTGATATGAAGATCTGATTTGAGGAAAAAAAAAAAAAAAAAAAAGGCAGATTTGAAGATAAGTTTGTGTCGGCTGGGCATTTTCCGGTGGTTCTGGAGGCCGTGTAAGACTGGGCTAGCCTCAGGTGTGGAGTGAGACTGTGGAAATGTAATTGTACTTCCAAGTTTGAATAGATCTTGAAGGCCCTTGTCTTCAAGCTGCAACATATGTATACAGTGACCCTAGGAGGACCTGGATCCTGGCTGTTGATAAATGGCATTATTTAATTTATTTATTTTCTGCCAGTTGCAACATTGGCCAGGGAAACCTGCCCCACCAGTTTTGCCATTACAATTCTCCCATTCACTTTTGGCTTCCAGCCACACTATAAAGTCAATAGTAGTCAATGAAACAATAATGGGAGAGGAGGACCAGAATTAAAGACAGAGCCCATCTCTCACCAGTAGACATGTGACTCTAAGGCTAAGTGTTGGCTTATAATTATTATTAACAAAAGCAACCTGGGAAGGAAATGTGATCTTCCCTTTGTGGCATGTACATGGTCAAATCTTGAATATGCTTCCTGGGAAAAAGAAACAACCTTCTGCACAGTGGAGAAAGGCAAGGATTCTCTGCTGAACCTGTGGTTTTCATTTGTCTGGTTTCTGGATGACTGCATTATGTTATGGAAAGTTTTTTGTAGTTTCTAAGTCCTTTTGTGAAGATCAGAAATGTATGCTGGATGAAGGAAAATAAATCAAAGTTGTTGCCATTATCCCTGCCCCAACCTTACTGTTTGCTCCAGCTAGGATGTGATTTATGAGAAATTCCCTGGCTTTATTGTGGAAAGTATCAAATGGAAGAGTATATCCATTTCATTCAGCATAGCTCAAGATGATATAGCTGGGAGTTGACTGAGTTGAAATCCCAGGGTATATACTGCCAGAACTCAAGAGGCCTAAAAATACACACAGTGATTTCCTGATGTCCTCCACACTCACCAGAACAGTGCTAATGTGCTGGTCGTGGCACAAAATGCTGCATACAGCAGACTGCTGGGAGAGAAAAACACATTAGGTTTTAACTTTTCAGTGAAAGGTCTGCTTCAAAGCAGTGTGACCATTCTGAATGTTCTGTGCCAGGAGGAGTTTTGCCACAGTCCTTAGAAACCACCTCTTTCTCAGGTACCACTGCAACATTTGACCGGATGACTCATTCCTGTACACTTCAGTGTCTGGGGTGAGGCCTTTTTTTTGCAAAGAATCCTTTCTTCTCTCATCAAAACTCTCCAGGGCAAGGATTAACTTTTGTTCTGCTGTGTTTGTACAGCAGCACACGCACTCTTGCATGGTCCCGTATGGCTGAACCCTTCACGGTCCTCTGATGGGCTGCTACTCCTGGTTACTGCTGACTGTGGAGCTCGAGCCTCCTTAGATGTTCCTGACAGAACTGCTAACTTCTTACAGACCTGAGGGCAGATATGGATGCCCTAAAACCACTCTAAAACACCACCTCACACTGGGTAGCAGTCTTTGTCCCTAAGAGGTGAGAGTGTCTGTGACCATGTGGCTCTTTGGTGGGGCCTAAGTGTTTTTTGGCAGCTGATGCCAGTACCCAGGAGGTTTAACCTCCCACTTTGCCCATGGATGAGGAAGCCTTGATGGAGAGCACATGGAGCACAACTCCTGTTTGCCACAGAGACGGCTTTCTGTGCCGTACGCTTCATGGGATTCTTGTCATGGGCCAAAGCTTTCAGAAGCAGGGCACTAAGTGGAGAAAAATGGGGTCTACAAGGACATTAACAATTTGAGAAGTGCCCTTTTTAAACAATGTCTTAGGTTACGCACTCTGATGGGACATTGTCTACTGGGTATGCAAAAGCCTCTTTCAAAGATAGGTCTTCCTGAGAGAAACACAGAGTAATTGTGAAGGCTACCAGCACAAATATGAAGAAATATATGTAAAGTCGGGACTGGAGGTGCTGTATGGGTAGGAGAAAGCCAGAAGACACCAGATGAAGAGCTTGCCAGGCTTTTGGTTACATGCTCAGTTTAGTGGAAATGAGAAGGAAAAGCCTTCTACTTTCCCTCTTAGCATGCTATCCTCATGGCCTATATTTGTCATCTAGGACTTGAATAGCAGAGAAAAAATTTGCATTGGAGTAAAAATAAACTGTCTTTTTTGTTATTGACTATTTTTATCAAATGTTTAAAATGAAACATTGCAAAAAAATGAAAATCATACCCATTCTTTTGCCAATTTCAATACAGATAGAGATGGGCTGAACTATTTTTAACAAAAAAATAAATACCCCTCTTTGAGGTCTTCCTCTGAATTTCATACCAGGACCCTTTGTGTTCCCTGGCGTGAGTGTTTGATCCAAAAATACGCAAAGATCTGCCAAACCACTAACTACAACCGAGACAAAGTTGAGTAAAAATGGAGCCAAAAAAAGTTGTGTATGTGGCTTTTCTCGAGTGGCTAGATCACTTCAATGTTTTTGAAATATGTAAATATATAAATGTATACAAGTATATTTATAAATTAGTTATTCCTGCTTATCAGGGGAAACTGCCAGACAAATAGAAAAATATGGAAAGTACCATTAAAACAGGCATAGGAGAGACATTAGAGAATGGAGAATGGGTCAGAGAAGTTAAACTTGGCTGTTCCATCTTCAAACTGAGAAAAATTATGGTTTTGTGATTCTTGGTGGAATTATCATGTAAAACCCCATGACACAATATGCGAGCAAACCACAAATTTTGGAGAATTACTAAAAGGAGCTGACAGTTCTGGTGCTGATGTGAATTGCAAAGACTTGAGATGGGAAGGATGGAAAAGTATGTTTTGGGAGGGGGTACAAAGCCTCTGACACCTAACACAGCTGTTCCTAAACCAAAGGTCTTGACCCCAACATCATTTGCAAGAGCACACCCAGCTGGCAAAAATCCAACTGCAGAAGCAAGGCTTTTAAGCAGAAATGGGGCTGCAGGCCAGGAAAAGAGGCTGGCACCTAGGAATTGGTACTCCAAATGCTGGAAGTAGGAAGGTGTTGCTCAGCAGGTCATTTTGTTCTGTCCCGAGCTGGAAAAGCAGTAGGCTGGCCAAGGAGTACCACAGCTCTGAGGAATATTGACTGCTATATACCACCAGTACATTTAACAGCTGAAAGGGATCCCAAAAGGACAGTCACAAAACTTTCTCAGAGAGTGGGCTATGTGCAGAAGTGGGGTGTTACCTTAAGTGATAGCAAAGCTTCCTTGTGAAAGACGTGGCCATGTGGATTTACACCACCTAAGCCCAGTATTCAGGCCAAAATAAATTTTAAAGTGTATACATGTCCTTTTTTTGTGTACATATATTAGATTTTTAATTACCTGGAATAAAATAAGTGAAGCCAGTATTTCCTCTTTGTGGCAAACCAGAAGGTCCTGAAAGGAACCAGAGGACGTAACTGTCTTCCAGAAAACATTTCCAGAGTGTGGTACTTTTGTTTCATTCTTTTACCAAAACTCGCCCTTTTTTACTTACATTGAGAGTTTTGTATTATGTTTTGTCTCAATGGCCCAAATTTGTTGCAATTTGGACCTGACAATCCAGGGATTGTATCTTCCCAAACAGCTTTGATGGTGTCTCATTCTCATTCAGCTGACAAAGAGCTAGAGGAAGGATCTCCCATGTAAAAGTAACACAAAGATGCTTTACTATTTGTAGAGAGGAGGGCTTTTAAGCACAGAGTTTCACAATAGATACATAACTTGCATAGTCTTTCACTGGAATTGGGGGGCCTGTCTTCTGTTTGCATTTTAAAATGTGTCCTGACTCAAGCACATTCAGCTAAAGCATTACAAACAGAGAGAAAAAAAAAATCAAGACAGGGAGGCAGGCTTATTTTCTGGTACAGTAGGAACGCCAGCTTTATCTGGATGAAACAAGCCAGAGATTAAATTTAGTTCCTCAAAAGGATGGTGAATATCAAACATTACTGCAAGGTTTGGATAAGCCTTGTTTGTTTGGATTCTTATCCATTCCACAGGCAAGAATAATTTTCTCTCCACAAACAGAAAAGTTTCCAAACCCAGTCCTTCTTTACCAAACATAAGTGTTAGACCTAGAGACAGCAAACCTTTCCCAGCCTCTCTGTTTCCTCCACACGGCTTCCCTATCAGCCCCAAAATCTGAGCTCTCCCAAGCTTCCTGTTTTCCACAGTTGCATTCTCACTTTCATGGTATTTTCTGAAGCATACCCCACCACAGCTGGTATAGTTTCTACTTGGGAAAATATTATTTTCCTATGGTGCTGCTGAATTCCCAGAAAAGCTCTGCACAGACACCTGCACAAAGAACTTCTCTGAGAACACTACCATGGTCAGTCAGTCCTATAAATACTTATCAAGGCCAAACACCCTGTCTTCAAAGCCCAGAAGTTGTTTGGTATTCCAGGAGAATGTGATTTCAAAATGCTTCACACCTTCCTTGCCCAGCTGTAGAAAAAGACATAGCACAGGGGGAAGTAAAAATTGTTCCTTGTCTGTTCCGTGCCCCTGTTTGCAAATAGCTTAATCCTGAAAGCAAATTTCACTCCTATATTGCCACTGTAGTGGGTGACATCTATTTTTACAGACACCATAAAAAAACAAACAAAAATCTTCAATGAAAAATGGCTTTTAATCTGAATGAAGAAATGTTTTCCAAAAATGTCTGCTTTGGTAAGTAATGTTTGGGGTTTCGTTTGCTTTTCAAACTCCACCTTTTCAGAACAAGGGACCTGATGGGACACTGGTGGGTGGCAGGCACATGGAATCAGTGACAGACTGTGGGATTTGCCAAACACTGGCACCATTGTCTACGAATAGGTACTTTATGATTGGGCCCTTGCTAGCAGGTGATGGCAGGAATGGCAGATCCCTGGGCTTGTTTTACCAGGGCCAGACTCCTCTGGCCTAGACAAATAACCTGGTGCACAAACAACCTCTAAGCTGCTCCCCCAAACTCTGCATGGAAAATAAGATGCATTCTGGTGATGGCTCCTCCTGATCCAAGCTCCTGTCAATGAATAATGGTCACCTGAGAGAACCCCAGGAAAAACAGCAGGACAGTGAAGGACATGGGAGCACTACCAGATATATCCCAGTCCATGGGGATGTGGGGTGCTCCTGGGTAAGATCTGCTAAAAGGAGATGACTCCAGGTTGTGGTTTCCACCCCTGGCTGCTGAGGCTGCTGTGTCTGGGCTGAGGTGTTTGCCTCTCTCTCCTCTCCCCGGTCCCTGCTCTCCTGTCTGGCTCATCCTCCCTTTGTTTACTCACCTGTGAGATATATTGTCTCAAGGCCAGACTGCTCGCTTCCCAGAGCAGGCAGCCTGGGAAGCACAGCTGCCTGGGTTATGTGTTGGTACAGTTATGTGCCAATCCTTTCTAGGGTAGATGCACATGAATGCAGGGCTTGTAATAAAAAGCAAACAACAAAACACAGGGGTGAGCAAAGACACGACAGGCGGTGCCCTGGTGAAGAACAAGGACCTGGGGCAAAGAGCCCTGGGGAGAAATAATGGGCAGTCCTATCCCCTTGTCTTCTCCACTCTGCCACCCTACTCTAGCCCACCACTACCCCCACCTCGCCCTTTGGTTAGGCTGCTAGAGCAGGAGGAAAAGGAGGTGAAGGAAAAGTGGCACCTCACCTCCTGAGAAGACCCCAAGTGTTCAGCCAGGAAGGACACAGAGAGGAATTCTGCTCTCCCTCTTGTTTCCACCCTACCTCCTGACCCTCCCAGCCACTGAGGGCTTTGCCTGAGTGCTGCCTGGAGTCTCACTTCTGGTGCATGTTTCACTTCTGCTTCAGTTCAAATAGTGCAGACGTGATGCTCACCTTCCCTTCTGCTTCCTCACGTCCCCAGGGGAGTAACAGGATGGGCTCTTTGATCATCCATGCTGCAGTTAGGTGTGTGCAGGGCTGGTGTGGGTGGGGACACGCACAATTAAGTACAGAGAAATCAGTGACCTTCATTCTGGCTGAAAGAGGGAGAGTGACGTGAGGTCCTGGGAGCCAGGGCTGGAGATAATGTGTCACTTAGGGCACAAGTAGAGCTTTCAGACATCATCTCTGAGTTTTCATGCATTGGCTTCACACAGTTTGGCCCATCACTGGCGTGAGGGCTTTTCAAATCAGCTTGTGCCCTGTGCCACAGCTGATCTGTCCTCTGGTGGATGTTGTGTGGAAAGGTCCTGTCACATGGGTTACGATTTCGGAGAGGGTCTGTGGGGAACAGAAAATGACATTGTTCTGCCTTGGCCCGCCAGGGAGCCACTCTGCTGCCCAGGTACTGCATATAACATACGGGATGTTAATTCAATTTTCATGTACATTTTGGAGGAGCTGAATGTGGCCTTTGTCTAATGCTTTGGCTTACAAGGGCTTTTTCATAAGAAATTCTGTTTAAATGTAATAGAAAACTTTCTGATAGTTACCAAACACCAGGAGACAATGGCAGGCTATATCTGTTCAACATCATCAGCCATTCATTTATCCTTGGGAGGAATTTCTTGGTGATAATCCTGAGTGAAGGCTTGCTTGTTTGCATGACTGGATGAGATCCAGCATTGATAGCACCTTGCTGAACCCTTTGGAGTGTCAAGCTGAAATTACAGGAGAGACATAATAAAGCTTGGGAAGCACTAACAAAAAAACCCATTCTCAGCTGCACCATAAGCATCTTTCCATCCTGGCATATGAGGATATGAAGAACAAGAACAGACGGGCAAAACACAGACATTTCTCCAGCGAGAGGCGCTGTAAAGACCAAAACACGTAAATTTAGGAAGGATGAACAGGAACATGTTCGAAGGGATAATGGGAAGCAATGAGCTGGTGGAACAGCTCATTGTGTTTGTGGTAAGAGTGGGGTGCAGGAGGGCAGCACCACAGCAAATCAGGAACCTGAAAGCCCACCTAGTGCTGCTGGGTCCTGCAGCTTGGGCTCATCTGCCCTGTACAGGTTATGTGCATCACCTCCCCTTAAGTATACCCCACAGTCCTCCCAGGCACCATGAGCTGCTGCCTCACACCTTTGGCATTAGAAAGCAATCCCCAGTCCCTAACTTGGCTCTTCCTTCCTCTGCTTAAGCTCATTAATTATTATACTGCCCCTGGAGATGTGATAATTAGCTCATTAGGGGATACTTTTGCCAGCCTAGAAAGCAACAGTTGCAGCCATCATCAGGAGAGAGGAGAGTGTCTGCGTGCAGCCATCTCAGTGCCAGATGGAGTCCAGGTTTCAGGTGAAATTTTGCCTAAGAGAATTGACTGAGAAGGGAAGGCTTTTTTTTTCTTAATGATGTTGGATGTGTTCCAGAACCTTGCAGAGAAAACTCGAGTTAGATCCCAAAGGAATCAATGCATCAGTTAGCTCCAACTAAAGCTTCTAGGGAAGTGATAAGAAGGCATAGTAAATATT
The DNA here is from genome assembly GCA_013399225.1 of Rhipidura dahli. Lineage (NCBI taxonomy): Eukaryota > Metazoa > Chordata > Aves > Passeriformes > Rhipiduridae > Rhipidura > Rhipidura dahli. The sequence continues at coordinate 474,681 of VXAC01002073.1, forward strand.
TTACCAGGGGCTAGGCTGAAATATCTGAACCACTCTAGGCAAATTAGTGGCTGAGCTCCTATCAAGAGCACCTAGCAGAGCACGGCTCCCAAGAGGACGCTCAACCTCGTTTAACCCCAAGGAGGTGTCAGTGCTTCTGTGGCAAGTTTCCATCCTGCCTCGGGCAAGTAGCTGGGCACAGTCCAAGACTGCTGGTGCTTTCCTTCACCAGTACCACAGTGAATAGCATTCCCCTCTCCCACACTCCGCCCGAGGCTCCAGAAGAGCTCACATCCTCCATTTGCACTTCAGGTGATCTCAAAAATGGGAGCACTTAGTCGCCTCCTGATGGGATCTGAGACCTCTGTGTCCCTTCTGTGGGGAGCCAGTTGTGGAGCCTGGGCGCTGAAGATGTGAAAATGGCTTTGCTGGCTGCTTCCAAGCAACAGGTCAGGTGGGGTACAGGAGAAGAACTGTGGGAACGAGATGAGTGTGTCATGCATAAAGGCCATGGGGTCAACAGGCAACTAATGAACACCAGAACCATTATTTGTCTAAGTGATTGCAACAGAGTGACTTCCTAAGAACCCAGTCTTCACTAGGGGAAGCTGGACCTTTTCAGTCTGCCAGAATGCCTCCAAATGAGGCAGCAAACTGGTGGCAAAACTGATTCAAATGATTTATTGAGGGATTGTCAAACATTGCTGGTGAAAAGCTGGCAGAGAAAAAAAAAAGTGTGAAGGAGTTAGGCAAATGACTGCTCTTAGGTTAGTCCTGGGGCTATGGGCATGCCTGTGAGGTGTTTTGCAGCCAGATACTGATACACTGTCTGAACTCTGAACTGATCAGACACCATAGGATAGCACTGGCCCTAAAGTAACCCAAGCTTGGGTTTTTCAAGGTGATAACTCCTTTAAAGCAGCTTCCATTCAACTCTGCACACAGAGAGATCTTGAGCGTGCTTGCTCAGTGCCTGGGCAGAGTGCAAAGTCGTGGATGGATGTAGCCTGAGAGAGAAACTTAATTAATAGATGCAGGCAAGGTCCTAGAAGGCTTTATCCTGAACCAGAACACAGGGAAAAGGGCATACTCAAAACACGTGGAAACCAAAAAAATATGTAATGTAGAGAAGAGGAACACCAGTACACAGTTATTTGCAGCAGTGAGTCCCAGGTGTCACCCCTCACTTAACAGGCTGAATTTCTCATGTCAGTGGAATTAACGTGAATGGTTGAAGATACAGTAGCAAAGGTTGCATCAAATAAAGCAGGAAAGCTGCTGAAAGCTTCACAGAAATTTGCTTCAGCGCCTGAGACTGCCTGCATTAGAGATGAAAAGGCACGTATCTCACAGCTCCCTACAGTCAGGGTTTCTGGATGGTCCTGTGGGGCAGGGAGGACAGCAGTACCTGTGGGACGTGGTCACTATTTGGAGAAATACAGTGTTCAATGCTGTGTATTGCTCTTTGCACTCTGTTTTGCGTCCTGGCAGGGCGGGGTTCCCCACCTTGCTGGACCCTGGTAGGCAGCTGCCCATGGTGATGCAAACTCTGCTGCTGGCTCTGCCTGGCGTGGATACTGGCAGACAGGCTTCAGGGCAAATGGCCTCTTGGATGGGCTCCCTCTGGGCTGGCTTGGGAAGGGCAGAGCCTGGGGCCACCATCAGGGTAGGCAAAAGACCAAAATGCCGCTGCTAACATTCTACCTGTCTTTGGGCTTAAATTTAACTCTTGGGTCAACCAGAGCTGCCAGCATGGCACCTTCTGCCAGCACAAAATGGCCTTTAAAGTGGGAAGGGAAATGAGTATGTAACACAAACAAACAAAAATTGGTTGACCAAGAATTCAGGGAGGGCAGTATAACTGCACACAAAACTGAGTTTTGCCTCAACCACCAATTTACCTTGTCTTGAGGGCACTGGAATATGTTAAGAGGCATCCAGAGGCCACAGACGTCTGCTGCTCACAGCCAGGGCCGGGAGAGCGGCGCCAGCACTTGCTCCTCCTTGAGCCCTTCCCAGCTGGCAGAGGTGATGCCCTTCAGTTCTGCATCCCAGGCCTAAACATGGTCCCTGCAGCCCCTGGGCTGGCCTTCCCCACTCCTGCTGAGCACCCCGTAGGTGTGCCTGGTGAAGGGTCCTGGCACTCCCAGAGGAAATCCCACTGGAGCTCTGGAAGGTGTGAGGAATTGGGAATGTACATCCAGCAAGAAGCAGTGGCCACTGAGCATGGCACTTGCAAAGCATGGCAGGAAAGCTGGAGAAGAGTAATATATTTAACTCCCCCACCTGGAGGGGATGTTTTGTGGTGGCTACACTGCAGGCTAAGTGGTCATGAGACCATAAGGAATAAATGCTCTCTTTTTGCAGTGGCAAGTCCCAGACAGAGGACTAGGGCAGCTCTGCCACTCTTAGCTGTCTGGAAACATGTTTCTCTCTTTAACAATGTTAAATACAGATGCATTTAGAGGCCAAAATTACAGAACTGAGCTGTAACTCAGTTGTGGGGTTGTGGGGTTTCTGATGTTGTTTCAGGGTTTTTTTTCGTTTCCTTTATTTGTACACAATTGCATCATTTCCCCTCACGCTGTCCTCCACCAGAGATGCCCTGAGGAGCAGACTGACCTGTGTAAAGCTCCTTGGACTGTGCTGCACACCCAGCTTGATGCAGCATTGCTAAACAAAAGAGGGGGCCCAAGGGAGCCATGAACCCCGTGGCAGGGCTGGTGGCATTCTCCAAACCCAGCTTCTGCAGAAAGCCCGGTGCCTGTGATGTCCCCTCCTCTGCCTACAGGGACATCTCTGTGGTGCTGGGAGCTAATTTTAAGTGCTTTGTTGGTGGTTGTCGAGCTGACTGCAAAGGACTCAGAGGTGTTCAGTGAATTTGTCAGAGATCTGGCATTTTCAAGCCTTTTTCCAACTGGTTCAGGCTGGAGCCTCTTAAAGACACAGCTGTCCCCAGAAGCAGTGAGGAAATGTTGCTAAGCCTGCATGGCCAAACCGGGGAAGCTCCAGGTCACTGCAGCCCCCAGCTACAGATGGTGAGCTTTTTAACCCAAGCTATCTTATCTCACGCTTTAGACTTCGCAGAGGCTGGGTTCGACTCCTGGCGCCTCAGCCAGGAAGCTGGCTGCCTTGGATGCTCTCCAATGCTTATTTACAACATACATATGCAGTGTGGCCATTGATTTATACTCCAGGCAGCCTCCACCCCAAAGAGGCAGATTTAGAAGCGGTGTCTCTTCAAAGCGAGAACGAGCTCCACTTTACTTTGCCCTCAGCTAAGCCTCATCCTATCTGGATGTTCAAACACAGGTAGTGGTGCTGGAATTTTTGGCAGAGCCCCCCAACAGGATTAGGCACCCAAGTAGGAGCAGAAATTTCCAGTCTCTTACATCAGTGTCTTGCTTCTCCACAAGCACTGAGGCTCTCCAGGCTTCGTGAGGGAGTCTAACGGTGCTCCTGGACAGATTTAGGCTCCTAACTTTAGGACCCCCCCCTTTGAAATAGTTGGCCTTTATGTTCTGGGCCCAAAGTATTTCTGCACAGTGACAACACTGTCATCCCTTCTATGCTGGCACCCTACCACCTATTCAAACACACCAGCCATACTAAAACAGCCAGATCAAAGACGCTGTCTTTTCTCCCTCCTTTTTCCATGCTCTACATGTGGGCACTTTCAGTCCTGAATCACCTGGTCTCCTCTCAAAATGAGGCTCACACAGCTAAAGGGAAAAATGTCCTGTTTATTGCATGAAGGGGGAAGTTGGTGCTGAGGCTGGGCAAGTTTTGGCTGGCTGATCTCTGCCCCACAGCTGCAGCTGAGCATCCCACTCTGCTGAGCTCTTCATCCAGCACCCCCAGCTTTGTGGCTCCACTCCACTGGCCAAAGCCTGGCTAGAGGCAGCCTCACACCTGCTTTTCTTCAGCAGATCTCCCTTTTCTTGGGCACATGAATCATTCTGTGACATTTTCAAGGATCTGCCTGGCGCTCAGGATCAAAGTCTCAGCACCTTCCTTGCGTGTGAACTTGTGCCAGCATTTTCATAAAAAAAATAATTGTGTGCCTTGTTCAACAGACCTGGCTAATGGCAGGTTCTGAGAAGCACCTAAGTACCTGGTAGTGGAGATGTAATAAAACCTGCTATACTTAGGCCCTTGCAGGCACTTCCAATTATAAAAATCTATATTTGTACCTTTAGAACTATCCTTTTTTAAAACTGTTCTTAACAAAGAGCCTCTGCCTTTGAGCTAAATATTTTTCTTACATTAAAAAAGCCCGCATATTGTTTTGCCTATTTTGAGCTGAGCATTTGGAAAAAACAAACAGGTTTGCTGGTGGGAGAGCTATTTTTCATGTTTGTGCAAATAATGAGTGGTGTGGTTGATAAAAATGAAAGTCCACAAAGGATGCAAAATTTCCCTTTCCAAAAGACAGTTCTAAGCATGTTTTCTGAGGTGTTTTTGGGAGGAGGCTGCAGGGCTTGTGGTCTTACTCACAGACAGAAAGGGCTCTCTAAGGTAGGAAAAAACTCTCAGGAGAATCACTGATGACATCCTACGCCTTGTCTGGCTCCACGCTCGCTTCAAGGCAATGCAAGAGACAATTACCAGTGGGGAACAATTTCCTCCTCACTTGATCGTTTGGGAGTATGACCTATGACAGACCAGAAAGAAAGAACAGCACCTTCTGACTTCAGTAGAAGAATGGATACAGAAAGTCTGGAGCATTTTAGCTGCCTTCTAAATAAAAAAGATAGAGGGATTTCACTATGGTTTTTTTCCCCTTTCTTTCCAACTTAACAAGTGAAACTGGAAAATACAAGGACCAGCTCTGCACTGAGAGTCACTGAGCCAATTCTGTAACAAGAGTGCAATTCAGGCACAAACGTCAAATGTAAATTTATATTTCTTTTAAATTGGTCACGTCCTCTCCTACTACGTTATAATTTAGTGGGAAGGATGCTGTATTTGGGATGGACATGAAAGAGCAAGAAGTGCAGGCTGATGCACAGGCTGGGATGCAGTTCATGGGGTCCAACGCCTCGCCCCCTGCCTCGCCCCTTCTCACAGGAGAGACATGAATAGCAGCAGTGCCAGGGAGCTTCAGCTGCTCAGGGGGCTCCCAGCCCAGGCAGTGCACAAAGCCATAGGCACCAAAGCAGCTTTTTGCACGGCTTGATGTGCAGCTCTGGCTGGGCACCCCTGGGCAGGCGGTGTGGGGAGGGTGGCTGAGTCAGCAAGGCAGTGAGGACAGCTCTGGGCAGTGAGGACAGCTCTGGGCAGTGAGGAGAGAAGCATTCTGTGTTTCTGCCTGCTTGGTGCAGCGCAGTGCTGTGAGCAGCCTGGGAGCTCGGGGCCATGGAGAGAGCAGCCCACTTGCTTTCCCATCATGTCCATGCTCATGTGCCCTGCCCCATGGGCTTCTGGAGTCTGAACAGAGAGAGTCAGCTCCAGACTGCCTTTGCCAGTGCATGCAGGTTTGAACCACCTGTGTGTCTTGGCATATAAACAAACAGTTGACATAAGGGACAAGCATCGTGGCTTGGTGACTAACCTTGGCAAGATGCTGTTGTCCACACAGACGGAAGGCTGGGCTGGAACAGGATGCTGATGGGGCCGGAAGAATAGAGAACAGTATACCTTAGTGTGCGAAGGGTTTTTAGAGGTAGCACCAAAAGTGGTTGATTTAACGAAGATGTGATGATTGATTCAGCAGAGATGGGTGGAGAGACCTCTGGCAGAACTTTATCCCATCACCTTTCATTCCTCCGCTGCTGACCTTTCAACAGCACACTCAGGAGTCAGGAATAGATTAGTACAGGTGGCTCTATCCAGTCTTTGCATGGTATGGGGCTGTTTGTAGGTTCCCCAGAGACAACCAAACCAGGAGAGACACCAAGCAAAAGCCAGTGACCAATGCCAAATGCAGTATTACCCACGCGTGCTTTTAGATGCTCTGTATCAGCCTGGGGCAGGGAAAAGCAGCATCAGTACACAGACTTTGGGGTGGCTTGATTCTGTGTGTGGATAAGGTGGGTGTGGGCTCCTGGTTTATGGCTATTTCTCCAAGTGCTCCTTTGTCCTGGGAAACCTCTCCCCAGGCCAGCTGTGAGTCTGTGTGCAAGGTGTCCTGCCGAAACCCGTGTCAGATCCAGCAATCTTGCAAAAGGGTAAGTGACTTGCTCTGGCACTGCAGGCTTTGGGTTTCTCTTGGGAACTGGGAACTGCTGTGGTAGGTTTGGGACACAACTGAGGGAGGAAACATGGGGAGAACAACAGCTTTTATTGGATCAGATGTTATGGGTGGGGAAAAAACAAGCAAACTTTTGTCTATATATGTCCTCCTGAGGGGTGCCTGAATGCTTGCCTGATTTTTCTGCCCATATCTGTAGGTCCAATGAAAGCTGGTACTGGCCCCTTCGAAACTTGCTGTGGGAGCCTAAAGGCAGTTTGAAAAACCAAACTGAAGCAACAATGTGTAATTGTCTGTAATCAGAGACTATGTTCTCTTAGCTCAGTATTTCAGTCAAGCAGGATAAATGCTGACATGCTTCCCACAGCTGAATTCAACTTTTGGCAACAGAATGTGGCAAAGCAAAGAGCACCTTACAGTGTCTATGACTGGTACTGCTAAAGCTGCTCTTGCACTGGTCTTCTGCTCAGCTCTGCTTGACCGAGTACAGGGCAGCACACTGTAAAGTGCTGCTTCCAAGAGCGTGCAGAGGAGAGTGCCTCCAGGCAACAGCTCTGGGTTTATATTTGACCAGCAGCGATGTCACCTTCTGCTGTTCCTAGGCAGACTAAGGGGCATCTCGGCCGGAGGAAGAGAGGAGGAAGGAGACCAGAAACAAGAGATGCAAGAGGAATCCAGACAGAGAGAGGCGGGCTCAGCTGAGCTAAGATCTTCTTGGCTTGGCGGATGCCTGACCTGCCAGGGGATGGTCAGCATGCGCAGAATGAGGAGGACGGCTGCAAGCACTCACACTGTCTGGCCCGGCAGCGGGGAGGTGACCTTGACAGACTGCTCCAAGTGCCAGGGTAGCCAGAGGCAGGAGGGCAATTGGAACCATGTCAAAGAGCATGGATCACTCCAGAGGGAGAAGGAAGCATGAGCCGTAGCAACTGAACTTGTTTATAACTCATGTTTCTTGGTATGTGAGTGACAGGAAGGCAGGAGGGGTCTGAGGCAAGGAGCTCCTGCCTGCACACAGGAGTTATCTGGTTTAGCAAATTAGCCTCCTTGTTGCCTAAAATACCCTCACATGTATGTGCTTTACTATCATCTCTAGTCACTATAAATACACTCATAGATAGATAGATTATGTAGATAGATATAGATGATAGAAATAGATGATATAGATATAGATACAGATATAGATATAGATATAGACATAGATATAGATATATAAGCCAGTCAGTTCCACAGTGCTATGGACTGCATCCAGTCACATTTCTGCCTTACTCTTTGATGTTCCCAGTGTTCTGCAGGCAGTCTTCAGTGCACAGGTCCCTGCGTCTACTTTCCCTGGGGTTAATATGTTGAAAGCCTAGGAGCTGCAGACTCTAATTTCCATCCAAAAGACAATGATGAAAACCTGGAGGGAGTAAAATCTGCATTGCATTGCAGCAGTACAATTTCAGCTGTGTGTTGTAAAGGTGGTTTGAAACTGACTCACTTCTTGCAAAAAAGTGTACTCAAACTACACCTTAAAACCAGAACTAAGGGCTTCTAGAAGGAAAAATATTCTCTATTTTAGTGTAGCTGGATATGCAGCTTATTCTAAACACTCAGGCTCTTTTAAGTGCACTCATGAATAAAACCCACTTCCTTCATCCCTGGGACAATAGGGCAATAAATGGGAACATCTCTCCCGGACCCTCCAAAATCTGGAGCAGCATTACTCAATCTGTAAACCAGGCAGCATCCAGGCCAAGCAACACGCAGAAAATCAAAAATGGAGGGAAATTTAAAAAAAGACAGAATGAAATGCATAGCTTTTCACCCAAATTTTCATCAGCTAATGTGAACAATATGGCTACACTGCAGGAAACACTTGGTGTTGTTCAAAGAGGGTAGGTGACCAGGGGAGAAGGATACCCTTACAACTGTCAATAAATCTGCAGCTTACACAACTAAGGGCTGCTTCATGAGACCCAGGAAGACCGTGGCTCCCATTTCTGCTCAAGGTTCAGCAGCACCTTTATGAAATGCCTTATTCAAAATCCATTGGAGCAAATGTCTCCTACTTACCTGCTTGGACAAATGTTGGTTGTGGAGCTATCCTGAAGGACTGAATCTGAGCTCTTTTTCTTGGTTTACCTGTGGCAAGTCTGTACAAGCTTTTAGTAATAATATGCATTTTAAGTGTAATTCAGTCTGATTGAGAAGGGCTATGGCAAAACTGCCTCCTGCTCCAGAATAGTTCTCCATTCTATTATTCATATGCTTTAAAATATTTTTTCTGTTAATTTTCCTGCTCCTTTTTTGGGTTTGGGTTTNGGGGGATTGAGTTCCTGACAGTGCTGCTCCAGGCCTTTCCCTCCACAGTGGAAATGAAGAGACATCCCAGCCCTGCTCCTTGAAAGCCAACAATTGAGCTGTGCCTGAAGTAGGCTGGAGTGAGAGACATCAGTAATGCCAAGAAGCACCAGCCAGGAGGCTGCTGTGGTACAACATCTGGTACCACTTCAAGGAGCTAGGGGATAGAAAAGACAGAGCTCTGTGAGCATTGTCTCATTCTCTTTTTTATTATTAGTGTTATTTTATTGTGCTAAGCACAAGGCATCAGAAACAAAGCACAACAGGCAAACGAAGAAAGAAAAAACCCAAGGTTCTGGGGAAACAATACTCCTAATGAAAGTCACAACTCAGTTATTGAGGTTGGGTGGGGATGGATGGCTGGTGTCTCTCAGACTTGGAGAGAAGAAACAACCAGGTGAGGAGCCCATGTCCCCCCACCACAGCTCTCCTGCTTGCAGTGATGCAAGGGTAATGAAGGCAACAAAGAAGGGTGCTCTCCCCACAGGGAGGTGGCACAGTGGAGGCACCACAGCAGAATCCCACCAGTTTCTGCAGGGCAGAGCTCTGCAGCCTTCAGCCCTGTCTTGGGATGCTACAGGAGCCCTCTCAGCCTGAGATGGAGCTCGCTGTGGGGTATCATGGAGGGCAGGAGGTGTGGAGGGGGTCAGGATGCACTTGGGAGTAGAAACCACAGGGCACTTGCTGCATTGCTCAACTCAGGAAACCTGAGTTGGTCCTGTTTGCTGAAAGCTCAAAGAATATTTGAATAGAAAGATGACTCTTCAAGTCTATATCTGATACACTTTCCCTAAGTATTTCCTGCCAGGGAGAAAATAATTAGCAGAGTAAAGGAGCCACTAGGCTGATCTCATGTACCAAATAACTTTTGACAGTGTTAGAAAATAGCAAGGGATGACAAGGAGGCATCCAGTCCCTTTCTGACCTACAAGGCAGATCAGCTTATTTCCATTCACGTTTCCCAGTGATCTCTGATCCCTTCCTACTTTGAAAGAGGACTGGACTCGGTCACCACTGGCACCAATGTCCTACCCCAGAAAACAACATCTGGCAATGGGATGCGGCTGCCAGGGGAATTCAGCCAACCTACACTGTCTTCCTGAGTTGCTCCCAGTAAATAAGATGAGCAGGAATAGGCAACAACACAAGTCATTAGATTTGGAGGCTGTAAAACATTCTTCAGGGAATAGAGAGCACAATCCTGATTTCACTCTTCTAGGCCACCCTTCAGTAAGGCAAGGGGCACATTCTCTACAGACAAATTGATACTCCCAAAAAGTAGAAGTGACCAACAGATCCAGGTAAAATGGTAATCACTCAGAAGTGATTTTTCTGTGCCCCTGGGCACCTTTGTATCATTGGAACCCTTGGATTCCAATATCCTTGGCAGATGGCAAAGCCCTTCCAGCAAACTTTCCTCTCTCTTCCTGCCTTTTGTCTCCTCTTGCTTAAGATATTCTTTCCTAAAAGCAGACTTTGCATGTTGCTTCTCTTGTATTGGATTGCCACATCCTCTATTTCCATGTGGAAGAGCTATCAAGATTCAGTCGCTGTGCTGGAAACAATTGTGAGTCCTCACCAGCACGGAGTTCTTCTAAGCTGTCCCCACTTAATGATCCATTCCTGCTTCCCAGATACTGTTTCATAAAGAGGAGTCCTAATCCATTGCAAAAAAATATAACCACAAATTCTGGTTTTAGGTCAGTAAGGCAGAATTGCCCAAAGACTCACAATCCTGTAACACCTCCTCCACAACCAGGTATCATCTCAATTCATACTCAGGGCATTGCAGTTTTTCCTACCTCATCTGCATGGCAAAAGGGGATTTATCTGGGGAACAATTATACTGGTCCTTCCTTAAAACTCCTCCCTTGCTATGGTTTCTAAAGGGAAATAAGCCATTGTTTCTGGTGGTTCAGAGTCATACTGTCTGCTGAGATCCCTGTCCAACACATGCTGTTATTCCTGCCAGAGAACATCTCTGCTGCTGCTTTCTGCATTTCAATTTCCTGTTAGTCTTACCCATTTACTGTGGAACACCTATGCCATGTAACAAGTCCACAAGCAAAAGTCTTCAGCTTTTGGAAGGCTGCACAACGATCAAATCATGGCAGTGTAAATTGTTTGAAATCATGAACATTTTAGAGCAAGTCTGCACAGCTCCTTGCACAAGAGGAGGCCAATGAGATATCCCTGCCAGCCAGGTGATGGCACACAATGTGGTGCCCATAGGAGTAAACTCCACAGCTGTGTGGGAGAGGCAAGGTCTTTAGTAGAGACTTGAATCAGTGGGTTCTTCTGTTCTCTCTTTCAGTTCTGCTTGTGGCCCTGCAGTGATAATAGAGTCTATGCTTCCTCAGCCAAGAAGGGGTGACAGGAACTTCTATCAGTAGCTCTGGCCTCTGACAAGTATTGCCTAAAAACTATAAGTATCTTGGACTGTTACAGCAAAGCAGGTGAGCAAAGCCATGCCCAAGATTTACTGCCCCACTTAAAACTCGTCTGATATGTATCTGTATCTTGGGTGTGAAAAGGAAAGGCTGTGCATGTGATGTGTCTCTGGGGAATGCATGTGAGGAGACACAGACCAGCAAGAAATGTGTCTCCACCTTTCTTATTCCCTGTGGAGCCACTGGAGACCTGTGCCAGTCAGACCTGGTTATTGTTGGTCACTGAGTGCTGCTCCGTGGGAAAGCGGTGCTCCAATACCCTCGACATGGTCAGTGAAAAGGTGTTGGTTCTCACAGTGTTTTCAAAGAAGGCACAAGTATTTCCAGCTTATTGAAACACTTGTTTTGACTTTTATCACACTATATAAAAGTCTTTGAGTTTTGTCTATTAGGTTTCCATGCCATAATATTATGACGGGTCATGGCATAATAGTCTTACTGTTTTGACTCCAAAGAATGATGTAACATGGGTCAAGCTGATGAAATCAAAATTAAATTAATGTTTTATTTTGACAAGATTGTGTTTCTCTTTCATTTGTCTGATAAAGTCAAAGCAAAAATGTCAGCAGGATTTTTCCATGGTGAAGTCTCAAAATTACATTTGCTCATTCAGGTGTGGATTTTGAATGGGCACCATAACCTTGTTTTGTGCTCAGATAGTAGTGGAAACAGTGTACATGGATAGCATCTCAGAGTAACAGGCTCTGCTTGACTCTTCAACAGTTTTAAAGAGCCTGTTTCAAAAGTACAGTCTTGGACTTTTAGTTCAAAGTATTTTTTGAACTATGCCACCTTCTACAGTGTAGTTCCCAGCCACCCATTCCTTCTGTTTAACCAGCAAGAACCCAGTCCAGAAATAGACTGAGAAGGAAGAGCTCCTGAGAAACTGGGCTTGTGTCCTGTTGGGTCAGGAAGCCTCCAAAACATGGAATAAAATTTTCCTAGAACAGCAGGGCCCCTCTAAGAGGCCACTGGTGCAGACATGCTCTGTGTCTGATCCAGCTTTTATTCATGTAGCATCCAGAAAGCACAATCTCTTACTCCTGTCCCTAGTCCTTGCTGCTCACACACAATGTTGGACAAGTGTTTGTTCCTGCATTCCCCTCCCCATCTTTGTCTAGTTGGACTGAAGTGTTTCTGAGACTGAGACTTAATTACTTTGTGTACAGAGCACCTGGGGGGGCACTATGGAGGTTTTGATCTCTGCTTCTGGTGACTGATAAGATACCCTGTGTATTGTGCAGTTTTCTACTCTGAATACTGACTTTCATGGTAATATATTTATTTCCCTTGTTTATTCCATTTCTTTTTTTTTTTTTTTCATCCCAGAGCTTCCCTTTGTTTGCTTGGTTGTGCTCTGATGCACAGGTATTTATCTAAATGGGGTCTGCTGTATTTGTACCAGCCCAGGTGGCAGGTAAGATGCAAACATCAGACACCTCTTTACACATCCCCAGGTTTCCTGAATGATTGATTAATTGCTTTCTCCCTTATCAGCTTTTCTTTCTCATAACTGGGGGTCAGCTTGCATGGACTAACACCTTCAGGGAGGCCCTATTTCCTATATACAGCAGCTTTACTGGCTTCTTATTATCTCAGCCCTATCTGTACCTTTGTTCAATTCAAGAGGTAATTAAACTCAAAGCCAAAGCAAATGTCAGGGTGATAATGAGACAGATAAGATTAAAAAGAAGTCTTTTTTTTAAAGACCTTACACATACCTGAAGTGCCTGTTGGCCCACAGCCAGTGGAAAGTTTCCTTTCTTGCCTGGATATAGTCAGAAAAGTGACCATGTTAAAAAAAAAAAGGCACCACCTCACTCCAGGTGTGTGCTGCTGAGAACAGCACCTACCTGGCAAAGCACTCAAGCATATAAGTATTTGCCCTGAAATTGTTTACTCATATGCTTAAATTTAAGCATGGGTTTGAGTGCTTTGTTCAAGCAAGGCCTCAGCCCACTGCAGCCTGAGTGGGTGTAATTTGGCGGGTGCAATTCCATTCATTTCAGTAATGCCACAGGAGTCACCCTGGGCCCTTGCCTCCTGTCTGCATCTCCTGCCCAAAGCCCACAGTGAGTGCCAGGGCTTTGCCACACTGCCCAGCGTGCAGGAGAGCTCGCAAGTTACGTGGGCACTCCTCTGGGCTGCACAGTGCCATGCATCACCTGCTAGACTGCACCTTACTCTGTGCTCTTCTGGGATGGAAAGATGGACATGCTAATCTCTGCTCTGGGATAAGTTTTTCTCAGCAGGAGCCCCCCATAGCTCAGGAACCACTTTTGGGGGGGATTGTACAGGGGATGTTGTGGGCTCTCTCTGCCTCATGGGCTATCCACAATTCCTTATGCCTTTCTGCATTGAATGAGTTTATAATCTGAAGCAGACCTATGGTGTAATTTTCAGAGGTTGGGGTGGAGAAGCCACTAATCAAAAAGAGCTGCAGTTTTCCAAGGGAGCTTCAAAGCTCTCTGCAAGCAGGAGAGCCTGTGAAGGGTACACATGTTGCTGGCTAGGCAACCCCTGACGGTTAAAGTTTTACTTAAGCCCATGTGTTTTTCCACTGGGTATTTTTATCCTCTGGAGTCTACTGTACTTGGCTATGTACTGTAAACACACCCCTGTTGTTCTCTCACATGTGTTTACTTTGCAGCTGGGGGAGCACAGCTCACCATGCTGGCTGTTGGTAGGTGGCTGAAAGTGAAAATGAAGCACCAAAGCACCCCAGAAGCCCCAGTTTATCCTGCCTATCTTGTCCTGTGGCCTCCCTGCCTTGGAAGCCTGTTCTCTGCCTCCCTGCCCTAGGCACGAGGCAGATGCACCTGAGACCCATGCTGTCCTCAGCATCCCTTTTGCAGTCTGGCTCCCATTCTGCTCTGTTGCCTCAGCAGCAATGGATTCTCACCTGCCAAGAAAAAGAAGTTGTCCAAATAAGCCTCTCATAGCATGAGTGAGAAGTGGATTTATTATCTCGAATTGGAATGCTGAGTAGAGGCAGGAAGAGAAACGTCTGTGTGCTGAGATCATGCAAAGAGCCTGTGATGGAGTCAGGAGCTAAGGCTCTGCATCGGTGCAGGACCTCACATGGCCTTTCAGCAGCTTTCAGCATTTTGAGGTTTAGCTGCCAACAGAGTGATTCCACAGGACTCTGCATCCTGAAGAAAGATATTGAAAGTGATGACACCAAGGTCGAGCAATTATGTAAGCAGTAAAATTTATTAGTCTCTTTACCATGGCTCTGTCCTCTGGGGACTCTTCCATATTTACCAATGTGTCCAAGTACCTCCCAGAACCTTTACCCTGAGAAAGATGAGCAAGTTTTTTTTATTCCTTCCTTAACTAGATGCCAGTTTTTACAAAGCAGGTAGAAATGCAAGGTCTCTTGAAGTTCTCTTTTCTTTGCTACTGGGCTGAGAAGCTGGGAGGATGTGGAGCTGCTAGGCACCAATAGTTGCATGAACATTGTTCTGTCAAGATACAAAGCTAAAAAATATTTTCATGGAGCTCTGAAAATGAGCAAGCAATTAGGAAGCAAGGGAGGAAACTGGTTGGAAGAGGTCAAGTTCAGCACAAAGTGCTGCTGTTAAAACCACACTTCACCCTGTGAAGAGGCTTTGTGCTTTGGGTGAAGCTTTGGTCTGCCTAAATAACCATCTGTTTCCTTCCCAACATTGTGGGGAGTTTTTGACTGAAAAACAGTATGTTGCACCTATGGGTGCTTCTCTCCTGCTGCCATACAAGTTATAATAATTCTTTTAATTCTCTGAAAAAAATTCTTTTTTCCATCAGCCTTCCATTATTTATTGACTGACTTACTTTGAAAGACAGCTAGAATAGAAAAGTTTAATATAAAGGCATGAAGAAATATGTATGAAATTTTGAATACAGATTGTGAATACATATTTAACTGTATTATATTATACATATTAGATTGAATACATAAAGGGTTATCTAAAGCCCCAGCAGAAAGGGCTGGGATCTGGGGATCCCAGACTGAAATCTTTTGACATAGTTGCCACATATTTATTACTCATAGGGATAACCTCTTTCTCTAAATGGTTTAAAAAAGAACTGTGGTCAAATGGAAGAGAATCACTCCTTCAAATAAACAGCTAAGCCCACACATTTAGGAGATGTGGTTCTTGTCATGTCTGAGACAATACTAGAGAGTCAAAAGAAAATTTGCCTGGACATTTGCTACTTGAAACCTTCTCCTGGCACCCAGGGTAAAAGACAAGGAGGCTTCACCACAAAAGTGGGAAAGGCCTTTAGGGTTCTGCTGCCTGGCTTTGGAAGGGCTGACCAAGGGATTGCTTGCCTCTCGTGGGTGTGCTAATAGGCAGCATCACCTATATGAAGGAAGCCCCTGCTGCTGAGAAGCTGATGGGGTCTTTCCCCACTCCCAGCATCTTGATGCCACCCAGAGCAGATCCAGGAGCTCCTGAGGTCAGGGCACAAACCACAGTCTCCCCAGGAGAGGTGACTCACGGCCAGACATGGCATGCTGAGAGGCAAAGCTAACAAATGCCGCTCTGGGAAAGGCAGGGGATGTGCAGTGGGTGGCAGACACCAAGCAGCCCACCTCCCTCTGGGGGCAGGAGATGGGGACTGGGGTGGCTGCAGTGCTTCCAACACCACAAGGATGTCTGGATTGTGCTGAGGGCAAAGACCCACTCACCGTCATAACCAGGGGCTCTGCAGGGATGGGTAAAATGTCTCCCCAGGATCAGGACTTGCTTTCACCAAATGCTAAAGCCCAGACAGGATATTTCATTATTCTTCTATGAGCATGCTTCGTGGCTTTTGCTGCAGCTGAGAAGGTTCCTGAGCAGTGGGTGCACTGCGGCAAAGCTCTCCTTCTAGCACCAGATTTAGGCTGTTTCCAGCCCCTGTGCAATGGCTCAAAAATGGTGGACCAGCCTGAATTCACATCTGTTTGGTGTGTTGCCTTGCTCCTAGACCCTGCCTAGTGTAGTGCTGGGAGAGTGCCCTCAGGATAGCTGGACTGAGTGCATTGTTGGTGCCAGGGAGGTCTGTCTGGCCCAGTTAAGCAACAGCCCCCAGCAGATGCTGTAGAAATAGGGGAGCTCAAGAGTGTAGAGAAGAACAGAGTAACATGAAAGCCAAAAAGTAGAAGTTTCTGTAGATCCTGCTGCCTGCTCTTTCTGCTTTTCTGCCATAAAACCTTAGCAAGAGGATGTTTAAAATGCCAGTCATGCACTTACTCATTCAGTTTGTGATGCCTGGTATTTCAGAACAATGGGATCCAGCTCACACTGTTGCAGTTGTGTGTACACAGCTCAGGGGAAGGGTAATTGCACCTCTGCTCATGAAAGATCCTGTCACAGCACTTGGTCCGAGATGATCTGACAGGGTCCCACAAAGATGAGTGACTTTTCCACTTCAACCCTTGCTCTGTACAAGAAATGTACATTGTACAACTACAAGAAATTATTTACTTAATAAGAAATCAGGAACTGAAGATCAAGGCAAACAGCTGACTACACCTGGTACTGCAAAACTGGAAATAGAAAACTGCTGATGCATTTTGGGGAGCATCTTGTGGCCTTTTCAGCATGGGACCACCCATTTCTGGGTGAGGGTGAGATGCTGAGGACCAAGTTGTAAAATGTGCACTTGCCTTTCCCTGCATGCATGTATAGGGTTAGCTATGAGCACTGTGAGATCTGGTCATGCAGCTGCTGATACATATAGACAAAAAAGAAGATGCAAATTTCTGCAACAGAAATGGTGGGATCAACACACAGTTGAAAAACTGAGACAGGCAGCATGCCCATGACATCCATGGATTGAAAGTTGTAAGCCAAATGAGGCACTCCATGAAATCTGCCATTCACCTCATGAGCTGCCAAGAGGGGTATTAAAAAAAAGCACAGGCTTGAACATGCTATGGGGCTTGGGATCAGATTTTCTAGGTTCCCGTGGAAAATCAAACCAGCATTAGTTTGATTTTCCAGCCCATCTAGGGTTTGGTTAAAGAAGCATTTTCCACAGCTCTATTCTCTGGCCAGGAGCAGAGCAGCAGATGTGCAAAGCTGCAAAGCAGTTTCCAAGGTATCTCCCGAGCACAGCATCCTGCTGGCAGCCCTTAACACAGACATCGCTCCAATTCCCTCCCATTGCTCAACTCTAGAAAGAGTCGCACTTCCCTTGAGGCATCTTTCTAGGACTGCTGTAAAAAGCTTGAGTAAAGAAATAGGCAGTGCATAATCCCCTGCATTTTATTTTTTGGTGGTACATCAGGACAAATCTCAGCTGTTCAGAAATGAATGCTGGTCCCCTGTGGTGGATAGAGCAAGGTAGGGACAGGAGTGCTGAGAGAAAGGGTTAATCTAGGGGAATATAAAAAGTTTTTAAGCCCTTCTCCCTCATCTTGCTTTGAGACCCTTATTTTTCTTGTAATGGGCCACATCTCTTGCCTGATTTCAAGTGCTGCAAAGCCTGGCACATCATCTCCATGCTGATCTCATTTCACTGGGCACTTTGGAGTTCCAGTTTTACTTTACTTATAGGGTGAGTCAACCCCTTTCACCAAGATCTTCTATTTATGATCACCCCGTCAAAGAAAGAGAAAATAGAAATCTGTTTCAATGACTGTAGAGAACTTTCCTTCCTGAGAGCTCTGAGCCTGGAAACTTTGTGGAGATCGTGCTGACAAAAGTTGTTTTCTCCAGGCCTGAGCCCTGGGGTCACCTGCTGTTTCTGGTGGCTTTGGGGACAGGAAACATCACCTCATGCTTCTGCTCCCATGGCTGGATATCCTTGAAACAGTTTTGGTTTTCAATTTTTAACAGTGGTAAAAGCTATTCATCTCTTAGGATGAACTGGTAGGATTGGTTCATTTATGCATTCAGTGTCTCAGCAGAGACATTAGTTTGAGGCTTGGGAAAATGAAGAATGGAAGTCTTTTCCTGTCTGTATCTGCCAAAAGGAGCTCAGAGAGTATGGGAAGAGCCCATGGCAATGCATTGGTGATCTCTTGCATGGTGGGGTGTCATATGCACAGACCAGGAATCCCTGGTACTGACAGAGGGAAGTATGAGGGGGAGTTCCACAATCTCCTTTAATCTGAACTGTGAGGGGACACTGGAAACTCGAAAATACGTTCTTCCTTCTAAGTCACACCAGGGCCTATTGCAGCAGTAATGGCTCTGTACAGTATTCATGTGCTGGTCCCTGTTGGTGTCCAAGATCCAAGACAGCTTCCCATAATGGGAACAAACCTTGCTCTTAAACCCTTGAGGGTGTGCTATGTAGCCAGATTCTTCCTGGACCAGGGACTTGGACCTGGTCTCAACACAACCCCAGAATCCACCTCCATCAGTGCCAGAGGATGTCACTTCTGGCTCAGGCCTACAGGAGTATTTCTGAAGCCAGTGTTACTCTGCCAGATTTATTTTTTCTTTGTTAATTTAATGAATGACAGGAAAGTTTTGAGGAAACGTTTCATTCTTTTCCACTCCTTGGGACTGACAAGTCACAGTGCCTAGTCAGACACCTTATTTGCACAGCCTAACCAGAATCACTGAGAAGCTGAATACATTCAAAAAGAGGACTGTGAGAATGTTCTTTACAGTCTGAAAATCCTTTCTACAAGAAATTTTGGAGTGGGGCTCCTAGCCAGACCTGCAGTTTTGCTGGGTCATCATCCCCAGTACAGACCAATACAGATGTTTTACAGGAAGGAATTATTTTCTTCAGCAAACCCGTTAAGAAGACTTTGGCTTGAGCTCAGAAGGTTTTATATCCTTTCTGTGCCTCTTAGATGCCTATGTTTTTTGCCTAACAGACACACTGGTGAATCCTGGGGAGAGGTAAACAGGAGAGATAAAGACTCTGAAGCTCAGAGCTTGTTTGCCTGGTGTCTGTTTAAATGACACACAACAAAGCTTTATTAGCACAAAGCAGCAAGGTCTGCATGTGGCCAGAAATCTCTCCTGCCTGTTGTCTCTTGCATAGCCCATGCACTCACTCCTTATCCCTGGTTTATACAGCTGGTCTGAGGACCACCCCAGGTAACAAAGAAAACATCAGCTCTTGAAGGATCTGCTGGGAATAGAAAGATGTCGTATTATTTACCCGTCTGGATTTATGCATGTGTGTGTGTGTGTTTAACAAGAAGCCCAGTGCCTGCTGGACTCCTGAGGCTGGAATTTATACAGGCCAGCATTTGGCTGCTGCAGTTTATCTTGAATGCAAGAATAATAAACTCAGCTGACAGGATGATGTATGCAAAGCATCTTCTCCTCCCACGGCATGTGGTAGAGGTGTCTGGTTTGCAAGGAGTCCTATTATTAAGTGATTAGCCTTGCGACATTATCAATATCAGATTGCTTAGGGGCTTTGTGGGATCAGCAATACAGTAGGACTTGGTGTCCATCTGTCATGGTGGCAGTCAGACACAGATGGTGGTGTGTCAGCATTACCTGTGTAGGTGAAATAGATGTGTGGGTTTGTCCCATGAAGACTCCCAGAGATATTTGCAAAAGAAAACAAAGTTGCGCCTTCCTTATCATAGTTCCCTTATGAGATAACTTCTGCTACATTGTTTTAATGGCCCTCTTTGTCTGGTCCTTCCTTGTCCTGCTACTGGCTCTCATTCACCAAGAGCAAAAACAAAACCATCCCAAGCACCATTGAATATAGTATTTTCTTGACTTTTCAAGCAAGGCTGATTTATTCACCCCTAATTAAGTTTCAGCATCCGGGCAGCTTCAATCTCCTCTTTGTGCTTCTGCCAGTTCAGATGGTAATTCTGAGATCCTAGGAAGCCTGGATCCTTGGGTATTTTTTCATCGCCAAAAGAAGATCCTGAAAAGAGCATAAAAAACCAACAGCTTGCTGTACTGAGTGTGTTTCACCCTGAATAATCATTAAGGCCCACATGGCCAAAGGCAGATGAAGTACTTTGGGGGATTTGATTGTAACTGTCTAAACTGTGTTCTGCTCACACCATAAATAATGCTCACCCATTGTATAATGCAAAAAGCCCTTCACGGCCACACCTCACCGTGCATGTTTCTTCTTGTTGATACTTTTACCTTACCCTAGCTGTGACACCAAAATCCTGTAGGTAAGGGCCTGCTGTTGCAGTTCATTATATAAATTTACAGTGTTGTAATTTTGAGTGATTACAGTGCATTGTACTTCTGTGGGAATTATAAGTCCCTGAGGTGCAACTGCGCCCATGATACAGCATGACTCTCAGAAGAGGGAACATTAGGCCAAGTACAATCAGGCCAGACTGGCTCTTGTAAGAAAATTTGGGTCTAATCCATCATGTCCACATGGAGCGGGCTGGAGCCTAGACTCTAAAGCCTTTCTAATTCCCTTACCTCCCAGTAAGCCTTTGGTGTCCTGTGGGACAGACTAAGATTTGATCATGTGTTCCTGGGAGGTAGAGCTTTTAATCCTGTGATTTGGACATGTAAGCAGACACTTCCCTGATCCCACCCATGTCAAAAGTGAAGAAAGAAATGGTTGCAAAGAATCCAGGCCACTCCTGACTAAAATGTTCTTGTGCTGGCTGTCTGTACTGAAGGCCAAGTCTCTCTAAGCATTGTTTTCAGGCTTGGAGCAGCTTGCAGGAATTCATAAAGCAGTTGTGGAGAGATGCAGTAAGACTACAGACCTACACTACTCCAGAAGAGAAGGGCTTGAAAACTTGAACAGTGACCCCCACTTCACGAGGGTAGTTTCACCCAAACAGTGACACTGGCTTGCTTCTTACTGGTGTCTGACACCTCTCTAAGTGGGCACACTGGCTTGCTTCTTTATGTGGACCCATTGCTGAAGCTCTAAAGTCAGGGCCCTGGTTTGGCTTGTCCAGGACTTCACAATCCATAGATAGTGTTTGGGTGTGGAAACTTTCCTGCAGTGACAAGAAGACACTGCTGTCTAACATAGATATTACATTGCCTAGAAAAGTGGAAGGTCAGTTCAGGTATCTGAAATCCCTTGCTCTCTGTGTTGCTTTGCACTTCTCAAATATGTGGGAGATCCTACAATACCACCTTTCCTCTGCCTAGGAGGACATATTTTCTGGGAAACAGGACCTACTCCACTGAGGTCAGTGGGAAGTCATTCATTGGTTCTAATCAGCTCTGAAGTGGGTCCTGGAGGGGCATCATGCAACTCAGTGATGTTACCCAGATCCTTCATTTGCATTTCGTCTTGTCCTCTGTTTCCTTTTGTCTGTTTTCACTCGTGGAGACAGATTTATCCTAGTAATTTAGAAAACATCTTCTGCTTCTTTTTTCTTTTTTTTTTTTTTTTTGTGAAATCCCTTGTACTATTTCTTCATCCTATGACTTCCTCTGCACAAAAACCACCTTTGCTTTTTCTTCAGCATGTTTGCCCCTAAGCCACCCAAGTTTCAAACCATCATTTTCAAATAACCAGCTTCCTAAGCAAGTCACGGTGTTGTTTTTTCCACAGTAAACTCCAAAGAGCAGAAGCTAGCTGGTGGGGCAGGATCACACCACTTCTCTCTTGGTTTGGGTTTGTGCCATCATGTATCATACTTGGCCCTGAGTGTGGCATCGCACTCCCCACATCGCCCACCCCACATCTTGCAGAGATGGAAAACGGAGCAAAAGTTTTATCTGAGCTTTCAAATATTTTGCATTGTGGGCGGCTTGGAGCAGATCGCATCCTAATGGACTGTTAGGTCAATTTGGGCTTGCTAACTGCCTTTGTAAGGATAAGAAATGAGCTGGGACAGAGAGGAGCAAAATGCTTTGGAATCTATATTCCATTCTCTGCTAGCGCTTCTGTGGAAGAGCCAAAACGGATATCGCTGTCACTCAAATTTCCCTCCTGTTGTTTACTTTATCATCCCTGCCCCTCAAGGCCACGCTCACAGTGAGTGTGCAAGCGTCCCACTCTGCTGACCTCCTGGAGATATGGCAGCAGGCACCCAGCATGGCTGGGGGCCTCCACTTTCCATGGGCCACACGTCCCAGCGAGTGGGTGGGGGGGATTTGGGCTGACACTGTTTGCTTCATCCAGTGAAGTGGAGACCAAGCATGGCCTCTGTGGGCAGCAGAAATGAAGCTTTGCTCCTTGTACCTATAGGAAATAATCTACGTCAATAGAGCCCAAGGAAGGGCGGCTGGGATGTAAACACAGACATTTTGCTCTATAACCCCCAGGTTATGCCCACCAAGTGAAAATTTCACTGTAGTCAGCTGAAGGGACCCCATACTGCTAGGAGCCAAAATTCCAGAGTACATGGTCACAGAAGGGAGCAGGCAGTGGCAGCAACAGAACATGGACAAAAAAGTCGTGAGTATTTGAGTGGAAAAACAGGATGAGAAGCCTGTTGGAGGAGATCTGTGAAGCTGGGATGATGGCCATATTATGCAGGGTCTAGATGGAGCAGCTTCAGGGAGAAGGAGCAGAAAGAGAATATAGCCTTACTCCAAAGCACTGCAGTCACAGAACGTGATTTTGCTTTGCAAAGGGCCATGAGGTGCCTGTTGATATTTTTTCAGCCTTCTGAACTTTTCTCCCCTTTTTCCATCATGACTTTTTCAGCATTTTGATCACCACATAGTCTGAGGAAATGGTACCATGCACATCCAGAAGGGTATTACCTCCTGAAAGCAGGAAAACTTTCTTCTCTGCTCAGTCAAAGGGAGCAGGTGGGTGTAGAATAGTGCTCATGGTTCCAGGTTTCAGCCTGGCCAGCCCTGAGATGTGTGACTACAGCACAACCACATCCTCATTTGACAGCATTCCCTATTCCAATTGTTCTGAGTGCTAAGGAGAAAAGAATTCATGTAGATTCCTGTTTCTCCTACATTTGGAAATATTTTCCCTTCATGGAGCTTATTTAGCATGCTGGCCTGCTCCTGCACAGGCCAGCATAGTGTGGAGAGAAGCAGGCAAACACACAGAAATGGTAAGAAGTTTTGTCCTCTCCTAAGTGGATTCTAATCCTCACTTACCCTAGGTAGCACTAAGGTTTTGGAGAACTCCTCTGGAAAACCAGCAGAAGAGATTCAGGAATGCTTTACCCAGGCTGATCCATGTACAAATAATTTACCAAGTAATAAAAAGATTTTCAAAAACACCACTCTGAGCCTCTTAATGCATACAATAGCTCCAAAATATATTTCCAGTGTTCTGCAGTCATGGAAAGAACATTATTTCCTAAAGTTTCTAGGTGTGCTGGATATTGTGGGTCTGTGCTGTGCAGAGAGCAAGCACAGGTAGTGCTGGATACACTGCTGATCTTCATGGAGCGCCAGTCACCACCAGCTGCACAGTCAGGGAGGTGAAGAACAAGCAGCTGATGGACTCCAAAAAGCTCTGCTGGTCTGCTGCTGCCTTACAGGTGTCTAGCAAAAACTCAGGTCAGAACCACCTCTTGGTGCCTGCCTATCTTGTTCTTCCAAGGAAACTTCTTTTAAGTAGGTGTTTTCCCTTCTCCATCAGACAGACACCTGAAGACTTGAAAAAGAAGACTTACTGAAAGACTTGAAAATCAGTAACTTGCACTCTTGACTGCTCTTGCCATGTTTCAGATAGGGGATTGTCTGGGGACAACCTGCTGCTGAAGGTCCTGAATTGTGCTTTGGATTCTGTTTTGCTCTGCTCTTGCCACCTCTGCTTTCTCCATAACAATTGCTTAATGCACGGCATATTGCCAGTGGTGAATCAAAAGATGGGGACCAGGGCCTTCCTCCCTCCTCTCTGCCAGGCAGACTATCCTAGAGCTTGGCAGCTAGGCTTTCCTCCAGCAGCTGGAAAGCATGGGGTTAAACCTTCCCGTGGAAGACAGACAACAATGTGCAGCTCTCTCCCTTGCACACTCATCACTCTTATAAACCTGCATTATAACCTCCCCTCCCAGTTGTTCTTTTGAATGAACTGTTTGGGACATTTATCCTTCGAGCAGAAGTGAATGGCAAGTTCTGGGTCCATCTCCTAGGCTGGGCCATTTGAAGTCCATCCTCAGGAGATGGGAAAATGCATAATCAAGGCAAAAGCTTGCTGTCCTTCTCTCTGAAACCAGGCACAGAAGACAGTGCCAGTTCTGCCCTTCGCTGCTACTTGCTCTGAGTCAATCAGTGCCTGGGTACCTCCCCAGTGACCTTTCGAAGATGGTCACTCTCCCCCTGTCTCTGTAAGCACCACAAGTCCATCTCTCCTCAAAGCAGGGAAAATGAGTCAGCTGAGGATCCCAAGGAGAAGCTACCCATCTCCTGTCTAAAATCAACACCTCTCCCTATTCTCTGCATCTTTTGTGCATGACTCCACACTCTTGCTGGGCATAAAAGCCTTCCTGGACGCACTGTCTGGGGTGAGCTCATTTCCCACTTCCCTTCCTTGGGTGGCCTTTTGCTTCTAGCTGCTTGCAGTACTGCAGCTGACAGAATGCCTCCAGCACACTCTCTTTTTGCAAGCCTGCAACTCCCTTGAGTGGAGGCAGGCAAGGCAGATCACACAGTCATAGTGTGAACGTTTGAAAAACATTTATAGGAAAGGGAGGGAAAGGCAAGTCAATATTAATAAATTACAGAAAGATAGAACATCTGCACTAAATTATTGCAAACTCAAGTGAGAGTGGAAAGCTAAATAAATAAAGAGAAAATCATGTTAAGTTGGAAGATGAGTAATAGAAAAATTCTCCTTCAAAGTGCCACCAGTTAGTCTTTTTGAATAGCACTATATACAAACAAAACTAATGGAGATATAACAGGGGTCAGAAAGCTTGATGCAGCTGTCTAACAGCTGTCTGCCCTGTTTATTTTGCTCCCTTCTCACTCTACATTATTTTATGGCTTGGATAAGTGTGGTGCAAAGAGAGAGACCCTGAAGTTTGGGTTGTCTTGCCCTATCAAGGAGGCCAGAGGATGGACTAGATGAAGGCAGAGGTCCTGTGCAGGCAAACACAATGATGTTGTTACCTGCACACAGCAAGGGTCTAGGAATGGTCTTGGAGAAATCATGTGGCAGTCAGGAAATTTGGATGCCAAGGAGCTCAGCAGCTTCTGGCCTGTGAAAAGAACACCATTTCCTTTTGTTCTTCTACTTCTGTTGCTCCATTTACTCCCAGTTGGATGTGATAGGCACAGAAGTGGAAGTAGATGACTTTCAAGGGTCCTTTCCAGGCATGGGACCTGATGCCTCATATATTGCCTTTGTTCAGGGATGTGACTGAACAAGAAGTTCAAGTTAATATATATACCAGTGGGAGGGAGGCTCAAAATGTGATAGACTGTTTTTCCCTGTCCTAAAGCAGGATCAACCATACCATTACTAATAAAGGTATGTATGGTTGATCCTGCTTTAGGACAGAGAAAGGTATGTGCTTATTTGTCCTAAAGACATTCTGAGATAGCTACTTTTTATCTTCCTCAAGAAACTTATACTTGCTACTGGAAGATTTTTTTGAAAGCATAAATTGCTTTTCTTGTAGTAATGTAGACCCAAGGATTCACTATGTCTATAAATTAAAACAGTAGATCCCTTTTATTTTCAACAGCCGTTTGCTTGTTGAAAGTAAGTTATCATTTCTCCTTCTGTTTTCCTTTAACAACCCTTGTTCTTTTAGCCCTTTTTCATAGACAGAATTTTCTACATTTTGAGCAGTCCTTGCTCTTCATTTTTGTGGAAGTGCCTCCTTAAGTTTAAGGAAAAAAATTTCAGTGACGGCCTTCCCACTACTAAGTAGAGTGCAGTATCACTTTTCATGATGTGAAGGCTTGAATTTCTGTTTGCACACTCCCATGTGATAATCTTCCTTTTCCACACCAGCCTGTCATTGGTGTTTCAGGTTCAGCTAACCCACAAATCCTTTTTTCCAAGAGACTCCTTTCTAATCAAAATATCCTTCTATATCCTTCTACCTTTTTAGTATCATAAAATTTACATCTTGTGCAATCTCCAGAGTCTACCTGAGCTTAATCCATTGATCTTGCTCTGTCATCCCACATGCCTTTTTCAGACTATTTCTTCAACATGTTAAAATCATCTGGAGTCAGATGTTTTGTTGAGATACAGGGTAATGCAATAGCTTTTCTTCTGTGTGTAAAGTCTTGTTTTCCTAAATACTCCCAAGGCTGTGCTTTTCCCACTTATCCTTAAACCTTACCTATTTTTCCTTGCTGTGCTAACTGCCTCCTCACATTTGGCCATTTTAGATGCAATTTAAAAAGATGTGAAACACTTTGATCTTCTCATTGTGATTTCCCCATTATCTTCCCTCTTCATGGAGTAATGAGCTAACATTTTCCTCCATCTTCTTTTTAGTCAGTGATTGAATTCTGTTACCTTTGTTGTCTCTTGCTAATTTAATTTCAAGTTTCCAGACCTTGTTTTACATGGCTATGTTCATACTCATCCTTGGACATCTGGTTTTGTTTCTGTTTGTTGTGGTTCCTTATTGTCTTTGAGATCAATGAAGAGAAGTCAGTGTTTTTTATTTCTAGACTTTTTTCTGCATCTGAACTTCTGCCTTTAGCATTGTTTCTTTGGGGAACTACTAACTCTCTCTAAGCCCTCTGTTTCTTGTCAGTTTCCCAAGCTTATTGAAGTCTGTGTGTCTGAAACCCATTGGGTTGGGTTTCTTCTCTTCTGACTTGCTTCTCCAAGGATCATGAAATCTACCTTTCCTGGCAACACACATCCACACTGCCTTCCACCTTTCCTTTCATACACTGCTCCTCCCTTGGGCTAAGACTCAAACCCAGAGGACCTTTTCCTTTAATTACTTTCTGGGTCTTCTAAATACAAATAAAAATTTTTATAAGTCTGTGCTGTGAAAGTGCTGAAGATTTTTTAAGCTGATGAATTCTATTTGTTCAACAAATGCCTCTAAATGTAGCTAAAATCTTCCAGTTCCCACAAGACCTCTGCTTCAGACATGTCTGTTAGTTACTCTCAAAGAGCCTCATACACCTAATCTTCATGAATGGATGCCCTTTAATAGACTCCAATAAACTCTGACAATGGTATCCTATTTCCACCTTTGCATACTTTCAGCAAGGCTAACTCCATCTGTCTTCTGGATTTCAGAACAAGCTTATACCTACAAGGCTCACAAAGTGACACCCCTTTTATGTCTCTGCTATCCATTCCTCTTGAACAAGCAGCATCCTTTCCTGTCAGCATTCCAGTCATATGAGGGATCCGAGCATGTCTCTGTGATTTCAGTGAAGCTGCAATCTTGATCCTATATTAAAGCTCCCGGTTAGAATAAAGAGGATGTTTATTAAATGCTGATTTCACCATGCTGCTTTCATTACTATGCCAACATCTAAGACTGATGCATTATTCTCTTGTTTCTTCTGTGGCATTGTGACAAAAAGCATTTTCCTTCTTAGTTTTAAGGTCTTCCTCTAATTTGCTGTGCTGTCTGTGGAAGCACACACTGATCATGTGGTTTTGACTCCCTGTATTTTGTCCTTTTCCTGAAACATCATGCCATAGGTTAAAAAGAGAGGTTTTTTGAGGAGCAAACATTATTTTACTCTTTTTGTGGGTACTGGTGCTTAGGACACTACTCTGAAGTCTTTCAATCCAGCATTTACTCTCAGGAATCATGAGTAGTGACTCTTTCTCTAAATTAAAAGCAGTTGCCTTAAAATTACATTTGTCTCTGTTCAAGAATGAGATTTCAATAATAGGAATGAATTGAGGACATAAATACATCACTAGGAATAAGTGAAAATGAGGGGGAAAATGCCTATCTTACCAAGCAGAATTTGATCTGTTTCCTATAGACTAGAAAGATACACAGCTCTTTCCATTCCTTAAGTTGGATGGGGATGTAGCATGCTGTGCCAGCAGGAATGCTCACTTCATCTACATGCAAGAGTTTTTCCTCACCTTGGTGACCACACAGCCCAAACTCAAAGTTCTCAGCAATAACACAAATGGAGGGAATTGTCAGTCATGGGAATACTTCAACACATTCTGTGTTGCCCAGAAATGTAAGACACCATCTGGAATTAGTGTTGAATATTTTTGCTAATGACCTCATGATGGAATATTGAGAATGTTTATTAAATTTGCAGATGACACCAGGCAGGGATTAGTTGTGAGTCTGGTAAAGGACAGGATCAGAATTCAAAATGATCTTGCTGAACTGAAGGAATGGTTTAAAAAAAAAAAAAATTAAATAGAATGCAATTCAATAAGAACCCACGCAATACATACACTTAGACAGGAATAATCATCAGCAGCATAAGCCCATAATGACAATTTTTAGAAAGTTTGCACAAAAAAGACTGAGAAGAATTCTGGCAGATCACAGAAGTTGTCAAATGAGCCAACTGTATCATACTTCTGTGAAAATGTCAAATATTGTCCTGGGATGTATACATGGTAAGAGGTAGATACATTGGATGATACATTCTACTCAGCACCATCAGGGCCTCAGGGGCAATATATGGTCCTGTTTCAGGCACTGCACTTATGAAAAGATACAGGGTGTTTGGAGGAAGGCAGGACAGGGTCAACAAAGTAATGCAGAAGTCTGGAAAAATGGGAATTACAGAAAAAGTCTGCATGGAGGCTGTTCGACAGTGGAAGAGGAATGAAATAAATTTTAGATAAACCAAGCTTCCACAGAGCAGAAGAAAACTGCCTGTTCTCCTAGCCTGAGAGCTGAAAGACATAAATGCATCAGGACAAAACACAGATCAGGCATTACTAAAAAACGTACCTGCTGGTCAGAAAAGTGGAAGGAGTTTTCCTGAAAAGAGATCTCTACCTTGGAAAGTCTATAGACATGGACCTTCAGCTAAGGAGAATTGTTGTTGTGGAAAGATTTGGACAGCCTCCCCAAAAGGTCTGGCTAGCTGAATGCACAACTGTGGCCTACAAACCAGAGATAAAGCAATATTTTAAGCAAGGAAGCTTAAGGGAGTTATCCATTTCCATTCTGTCTTGAATCTAAGCAACTCTGGGGCATGACCCCTCTTTAAAAAAAAATCAGACACTGTTCCTACATGCTCACAGTGGGTATTCCCACTGCACCAGGAGCCTGTTGTTCTCCATCACTTGGGGATGTTTGACAGTGTCTTGTTCAACAGCTCCTGAGTGCCTCAGGTATGCCTGGGTGGAAGGCACCCACTGGGCTGCAGTTCACTGGGGCAGACTGCAGCTTTCCGCTCTCTCCCTGACATGCTGATGTGAGCAGGGATCAGGGCAGGAGTGAGACACAGGGCAGCATAGCAGCACCTGCTTCCAGCTGTGTGTAAGCACACAGGCCCCTCATTTCTCCCTTCTCCCACCTTCCTGTCTCCAGGTGGACTGAACAAGCAGGGGCTGGGCACAGAATGCAGAGGAGCAGGTTCCCCAGTGCTGAGGGACCATCCTTCCTTACCCACTGTGGAAGGCAACAAGGAGGGGTAACACTGCTCTGCCAGAGAGGCACACCACTAGAAAGGTCATGATCTTGGGAATCAAGAGAGCAAGCAGTAGCCTGATCACCTTCAATTAAGACCTGCATTTAGGGCACTGGTCATTCAGAGATGGTGTCATTCCAAATGGAGTTTAGGTTTGCTTTTCCTTTAAATAAAGTTATCACCTCTGCTTTGGTTCTGTTTGGCTTTCAATGATGTTCCAAGTAAGCAATTTTAAATTCCTATGATTCATATTATCCCTGACTAATGGCACCCACAATGGAAAATTCTAGGAGTTTCATGATGAAAACCATATTTAGAGTTAGTAGTATCCATATATAGTAGGGACTGGCAGTAATAAAGTGAACAAAAAGAAATATGCTGGTAAAGATCAGAAGTGGAACCTCTAGAATGAGACTTTTTCATGTGACATTTAAAGGGCATGCTAGAAATATATTGGTGGGAGATCAAATACCGCCATTCTCCACATTTTGGTTTGATGTCTAATCATTCTTCTTGGTCAGGTTCTAGTGAGGAAAACCACAAACACACAAAAAACATCTTGTGTTGGTCTTCTGGTTTTGTACTTGAGGCTCCTCCTCCCACTTCAATGCCAACCCCTCCCAGCTTCCACATCACCACGGGGTTATTAATCAATTGTGATATCCACATGACCTCCAGTTTCAGCTCTCTTTGGTCCCTCTACTCCACTAGCTGAACTATTTCTAATTGGCTAATCAGCTTATCCGGTTTGGCCCTTGATGCAAACCAGGTCTAGACATGATCTATTCCTGGGAGGCCCCTGGGTTCAAGGGGCCAATCTCACACCCTGTCCATCACTATTGTCAGCACGGTACCCTATCTCAAAGACATGCCAATGAACATTAGTGAGAGATTAAAATGACAGCCTTGGTTTTCTTACATGCCTTTTAATCATCGTAACATGCAGTCTAATGTTTCACTCTGTCTTCCTTTCCCTGCAAGAGCATGTTCTCAAGGAAGAAACCAGGAGGGACGAGAGTGGGTCAAAGACCACAGCAGGGTGAAAACAGTGGAAAGGAATTAAAATGGAGAGTGGGGGAGGAGGAGACAAGAGACAAAACCCAAGTCAGAATCTGGCTGCCAGACACAGAGCAACAAGGCTGGAATATAAATTCCTTCTTATGGCTCCTGTAGGCTGACATCTTATAGGTACCACTCACAGCACACCAGCATGCCACCAACATGTGCCAATGCTGGTGTCTACTGCAGGCTGCCTGACACCCATAGCTACACACCTGAAGTGGTTTTCACAAAGGCTGCTCATCTAAACTAGTTCTGAGAAGAGCTGGGGGGCTTGCCTGCTCTGGAAACCAAGCTGCCTTTTTGAAGTGCCTGCATATGGATTTAGTAGCTGGCTTTTAGACCTTTGGGTTTTTGAAAAAGCCTTAGCCTGGTCATTTAGCTGTGACTTTATGCAATTATTGACCATTTACACAAACAACAATCAGAGGGCTGCACGCAACAGGGTCATGTCTGAATTCCTTCTTGGTCTCTCCGGCAGTGAATAGTTGGCGGCTCTTAAACAAAGCCCCATTCTCTCTGCAAAGAAGAGTCAGTGTAAAAGGCGGATGCTCCTAGATGAATATCTGCTACACAGGCAGGCATAAAGAAGGTCTCCCCGTGCCCCAGCTGAAGAGCTGTGTGGCTGTGTTAACAGCATGCACAACCAAAGTTAATGACCTCGCTTGTCCAAGACTTCCTTGTGCTCGGCCAGCTCTGAATGCAGACAGAGCAAGTTCACACCTGCCTGCAAAATACCATATGGACATCATCTGTAACAAACTTGCTCAGATGGTTCATTTCTAAGGGGCATTCAAACTTTTCTTGGATGTGTGTGTTTTTTCCTCTCTTAGTCATGCTTTTACTGAAAATTTTAGCTAGTGTAATACTGACTCCTTAGCTTTTCAGCTCCTTGGTCCAAAACTATTTGGCTGGTGGGATGTGTGAATTCCTTTAGCCAACCAGTGGAGCATGTAATTAGCTCTATATGCACGAATGAATTACGCATACGTTTCGCTATGTGGCTTCAGCTGGTAACTAAGCATGAGAAGTTTCCAGCTAGAAAAGGAAACCAGTGAGAAAGTTAGGAAAGGCTGTGAAGTGGGCAGTGCACAGGACATCTCTGGTTTTCCTTGCTGCCTTTCTGCTACATACCTGATTCTGCCTGCATCCTCATTTTTTTTAGGCTGTGCTTTCCATGGAATACATGTTCTTCAGAGGATGCTAGGAGCATCCTGCAGGATGTGCTCTGTTTTCCATGCATCACATTCTGCTTTCACTCAGCACTGAGTTGGGATGACTTTTGCTGAACCAGTAAGCATTAAGCTCAGCCAGCTGCAGAGGTTAGCATGAATCCTGCTCTCCCATCCCAGACTGCCTGAACAGGAGATGGAAGCAGACCCTTGCAAACACACCCTTCCAGCTTATGAAGTTTTTTTTTTTTGCTCTTTTTCGTCACCTGTTTAGCAATTCTTTAAGGATGCAAGCCTTAAAGCAGGTCAGAGTTGAGAGAAGTTTCATAGTTGTAAGTCTTTTCTCAGTCCTTTAGTGCAGCGCTCAGCTCATGTTGAGTTGGCCTTCCCTGAACAAGGGGAATGTAACCCTGCTGGTAGCACCATTATATTATTTATATAGCAAGTTACTGAGCAGAGTTCAGACTTCTTTTTTACATTTCTGGGTGGAAAAAATGATTAGAATGTTTTGCATAAGCAAAATTTATCCTGTCCATTTCAATAGTCAATTTTTGTAAAGCACCCTGGCATGTTAGAGCTATTATTTCTTGATATAAATAATAACCTAGTACACAGACTTCCCTCCCATTGAAATCCATCCTAGTTTTTAAAGCAGTAACATGCCCAGATGGAGTAGGTTGGATAGAAACTAATATTTTCAAAGAGAAGATCTTTTAGCAGACTATCAGATCTCATTTAATTTTATGGTGAGAGAAAGCCAGAAGTGGATTCAATGTAAATGCTGATGTGTTTCACTAGTGTTTCATACTGAACTGTGGCATCCAAGGACCAAACCAGGGCTTCCTGAAGCCAGCAGAAGTCTTTGCACCATTTCTCAGGCATCCCAATGAGTTATCCAGCTAGGCAGCACACTCAGCGCCTTTTCCTCTGACCTCCCTCTGAAATTGCACACAAGGCCACACATTTGGCAGATGAGGAAAGGCTGAACAGCAAGCATTTCGGCCTCTTACAGATGTGGTTAAATTATCTTAATGTGTTTAAACAAAGTGCAATGTCAAAGTAGCATAAATACCATATTTCAGCAAAATGGCCGCTTCTCCAGTGTTCTGCTTGCCGATGCCAAATGAAATACTTCTCACTGTTTATTCACAGAATTCTTTCTTGTCCACTGAATTTTCATATTGCTGGGCTGGGCCAAAAAATCGGTTTCCTTTTAAAATAGAAAAACCATTAGCGCATTCCAATAGGCTTTTCATGTTATGCTGGAAACCCTTGGGAATGCAGTGTGATTAGCTTTTTTATGGTCTTAATTATTGCTGATGGGAGCCTACCTGTGGGGAAACTCTGAAAGGCACACAAGAGCCAGCCACGCACACCGAGCAGCTAAAGGAGGAAGCTTGAAATGTGTGGCAGCCGTTTGGTGTATCAGTGGCAATTCCAGCCTTCTTAAACAGGGTACCCTTTGTGTTAAGAAACACACCTGCACCACTTCAGAGATTAATGGGCAATTTCTTGGCAGTACTTGTGGACGTTTCAGTTGTCCATTAGGGTGATATAAAACCAGAGGAGAAATTTTTTGATCGGCTTTAATTGAACAGTAATCTCTTCTCCTTAAAGTAACTTAGGTTTCTTGGGAAACTCATAAGCCTCCTTGACTGCCTGGACAAAGAGTAAAGAAATGACAGAGGCCCCCTAAAGTATAAATCCTCCTCCATCCTCCCCTATTAGTCATGTCTCTTCTGTGAATGAGTTAACTTAAAAAAAAATCATATTACTAAGTATTTTATCAAAGCAAACATTTAATCAAAGTGAAAGGAAGAGATACTAGTCCCCTTCTGGAATGGGATGGAGACTGCCAAGATGTGTTTTAATTTCTTAAGAAAACAAACTATGTCAAACACTGGGTTTTAAGTAAGCAGATGCTCATTTATCATTCGTTTTGTCTGTGCACACACTTGGGATCCTGCTGAACACAAGTTTTCTGAGATGGAAATGACCATATGGCCAATACCTTAAAAATTAATTCAACATGCCCTGCCTCTTGTGAGCATCACATCCTTTAATGGTGCTTTTCTTCTTTTTTTCTGTTGGACAATGGAAACAGAACAACTGCCTTTGTGAGAGTCTGGTTCATTGCAGAGACAATCTATGCCTGATGCTGTATGCTACCAGCAGAGTTTGGATATTTTGCAAAGGCTGGGCTTTCACGGCCCCACCTCTTGCAGAGGTTATCTCACAAAAACACCCAAACAAAAATCCAGCTTTGCTACTGTTTTAGGTGTTTTGAGAGGGCCCATAAGGAATGGCCTGCAGCTGCCCCAGAGCTGTGCTAGTGTGCTCTAAGCAGAGCACTGGGTGTGTGGCATGCCAGAGATGTCCGGGAATGACAGCAGTTCCTGCACTCACCAGGTGTTGTGTGCACTCCTCATACATCACAAAGCAGCTTAAGTTTGCTGGCTAAGGAAAACGTGAGCAAACAAAATATGGTCACTTTATAAACTCAAACTCCTAATTTGCAGGTACAGTTACCACTGTCACTGAAGATTTACATGGTAAAGGCCACTTTGATTTCAGACAGGTCGTTTGTGAGCAAAATTAATGCAAGTGCAATTGTGGCCACGTGTCCTGATGCAGCAAAAAGACATCTAGTTGAACACAACTGATTGCCATGTATGTCATTGGAGACTGTAGTTTTTACCTTCCTCAAAAAGACTCAGGTGGCAGCCAGGAACCTGAAACATAGCTCAGTGACATAATTTATAAATACCCACTTTATCCTAGCCAGGGCAGGGTGTTTCCTCGGTCAGCAGAGTATAAGTTTGTCTGTCTGTTGGTATCACCCCTGTCCTGCCCCCTCTGCTGCTTTGTTCCTCTGCCTCTCCTCTGCCAGTGATCACTATTCACCTACTCGTTTGCAAAGAACTGCCCTAAAGCTCTACAAGCAAGAAGAGACACTGGCCGGCACTAGGGATGAATATTATCAGCATGGTGTGCTGTGACTGCTCACACCACTGACATCTTTGGCACCTCGTAAACCCAAACTTGAAACCGTCACATCCCAGAAAAATCATTTGCTGACCCGTGCTGACGCAGACAGCAACAGCAGAAGTACCTCGAGTCTGCATGCACAGCTCACAGGTTTGATGCTCTGTATTATTAGATGCCCCTCTACCAGCTGGCTATAAATAACATGTACCCTGCATGTGACACAGCTGCTCACCTGGGCCTGAGCCCTGAGTTAAGGGAGCAAGGATGACAGGAATGAGGAAGGAAGAGTAACTGTGCTTCAGCTGTCCTCTTGCCTTCTTCCAGAGGATGTGAGCCTCAGTGTCTTCAGATCCAATTTTCTGAAGAAATGCCTGCTGTCTGGATTGTTCCCAGGGAAGTAACCAGACATTTGTCTTCTAAACAGCACTGAAAGCCCTAACTGTGGCTCCAATAAGGACATGAGTCATAATACTAGGGAATAAGGGAATAGAGTATTTCACTTGGAAGGGACCTGCAATGATCATCTAGTTCAACTGCCTGATTAATTCGAAAGCTAAACCATTAAGGGCATTGCTCAAATGCTTCTTAAATGGCATTGACCACCTCTCTAGAAAGCTTGTTCAGTATTTGACAATTCTCTCAGTAAAGAAATCTTCCTAATATCCAGTCTAAACCTCCCCTGATGTAGTTTTCAACCACTTCCATGCATCCTTCCATGGATCCCAAGCAGAAGAGCCTAGTGTCTCCATTCTTAATTTCCCCTCTCAGGGAGCTGTACAGATGACTCCTCAGACTTCTTTTGTCCAAACTAGACAAGTCTTCATAGGGCATTCCTTACAGTCTTTTCACGAGCTTTGTTGCCCTTATCTGGATCGAAGGACCTTCACACCCTTCTCAACCTGTGAGGCCCAGAACTGCAGACAGCACTCAAGGTGAGAATGGCAGACAGCAGAATAATCACCTCTTTTGATCTGCTGGTTGTGCTGTGTTTGATGCATCCCAGGATGTGGTGCCCTCTTGGCTGCCAGGGCTCACTGCTGGCTCACACTGAGCCTGCTGCTGATCAGCATCCCCAGATTGCTCTCTCAAGCCACTCATCTCCCAACTTATACTTGTGCTCAGCATTACTCTGGCATTTCAACTTGTTACATTTCATCCCATTAATCATAGCCCAATGCTTCAATATATCTAGATCCCTCTGCGAGGCTTCTTGTCCCTGAAGAGAGTCAACAGCATCTCCCAGTTTGGCATCATCAGCAAACTTGTTAATGGTGCACTCAGCTCCTGCATATCGGACCTTATAGTGTCCTCTGCAAATAAAGGCATACTGACACTCATTACATTACCCTCTTTCTCCCTCTTTTTTTTTTCCTCTTATTTTTTGTGTGAATTTTATATTTGATTAACCACTGTAATTTTAGAAAACAATTCATTGAGGTGTGGCCACGTCACATCTCAGTGAAAGCCTTTTGAACTGCAACCTTCTCTAAGGAAATTGGTTTTGTGCTTTGAATTACCTAGAAATCACATTCATATATCTGATATGTTTTTTCTTGTAATGTCATCTTATCCACACTCAGGAAGGTTAACTAACTGATAGGGATGGAAAATGCAGCCCATCATTAGAAACAAAGACTCTGTGTGGTGATGATCAGTAAGAAATCTTTTCTAACTCCTTCAGCTCTGTCTTTTCCTGCTTTCTACAATAGTTACTCCATTTGTCAACTGTCTACTCTTGTCTTTGATTTGAGAGGCTTTGATTTTTCAGCCAATGGGAATAGACTTTGGAAAAAGAGCCTGGAGTTGTCAAAACCAACAGCCAAACCTCACCAATCCTCATAAGAGGAAACCTGGATATACCCAAGGAAGAACTCATTCACAGAAGAACCAAGATGGGTTTGTGGAGAAGTATTTTAGCAAGATTAGCAACTAGTGACTGTTTCAAAAGTCAGTAGCAAGTTCCTGGATAGATGGTAAATATTTATTTTGAATAATAATATTTTAAATTCAGAGCTGGTCCACAGACAGGCATCCTATCCGACACGTCCATGAGTCAGTGGTAGATCTGAGAAAAGGATCCAGGTCTCCTACTGGCTCCTATCACACTCTGCGCATGTCAGACCATGCACTCCCCCTTGGCAGGTTGCCATTTCTCTCCCAAGAAAGAGGTGTCTCTTATCTGCACTGCTTTATATAAATGAGTCACCTGATTTCACTGCTAAGGGGACATCTGTAGGATCAAGATCACACTCCATCTCCAAACCTCTGATTGCCTGCATTGGTCATAGTCTGGCTCACACGTAGGCTGATCCCACCGATCTGCAGGCCAGGGACACACAGGCACAAGGAGAGTGCTGACCAGCACGTGGATCCTGCCCCTGGGGGTAATGTGGGTCCCAGCAGGCTGGGCCATGCCCTGCACTGAATTCTCTAGCCCAGCAGTGGGTTCCAGTAGCCCTGTAATAAGCCCAAGGCTGAGTTTCAACATTGACTGTACAGAGAAGATCTGGGAGAGAACCTGGCTCACACAATCGTTTATGAGAGTTTGGCCATCTTCTACATGTCTCAGAGTATTTCTCTAGAAAATTTTATTTTTTCCTTATCTCATGATTTGGGGTTTGTTTGTTTAAAGTTCCTGAAACACAGTCCAAGCAGGTTGAACCCTGTGACGTGTGGCTGACTAAATACTGGTTTGCAAACAAATGTGCCATGACCACAAACTGAAAAGAGTGGGCTTCAGTCCCAGCGAGATCTCCTTTTGCTCTCCTCACAAGCCTAGCAGCTTCCATAGTGGAGTCCATGTCTGCACACATCCAGAGGTCTCTCCTGGAGAGACAAGCTGCTCTTTGATCTGACACCTCAGCTGCCTGCTAATATCCAGTCTTCCACAGCTATACCATCAATCCTGCAGCATCAACAGTCCCATGCTCTGTGCCTCAGTGAAAAGGCAAACATGAACCATGGGGAAGAAATTGCTACTCTGTTTCGGTTGTCCTTTCTGGCATCTGGTGGCATTCCCACCGTGTCCCCTTGAAAGTCCTGATCATTCCTGTCAGACTGCCTCCGTGCTGATAATTCTGTACAACAGCAGCACCTGTTACCCCAGTCTCCCTCTTCAGGGTTGTACAGCAGGAGCTTCCTGCAGCACATCCTGCCTCACAGGAAAGGCATGGCTAGAAGTGTCTGCTGGTCAGTGAGCACATTCAGCATGCCAGCCCATCCTCTGTTCCCCACGACTTTTCAGTGGCTACATTTCAGCTGTTTGATCTCTGGGCAGAGCTCATGGTGTGGCAAAGCCTGGAGTCTCCCTCTGCCCAAGGACTGTTTCCAGCCATGGTAAGACAGGCAGACTGCCTAGGCCAGCTGGTGCCCTTCTTTTGTGCTGACCTCTGCAGTTCAGTGGACCTGCTCAGGGAAGCCCACAGACCCTCCTGGCTGCACTGCAGTGACACGCAGGCTCCCCCAGCATTGTCCTCACTACTGCAGCCCAAGATTTTTAACTTCCTGGAGATATGGGAGAGGAAGAACATGCTACAGGAAGATAAGCAGACAGCAGTTTTAAACTGTCCGCTTTCCCGAATTTATATGTTTTTTCAGTGAATATTTCTATCTCAGAAGTGATATTTCTTTTCCTTTGCCCTCTTAAACAACTCACCAGCAATTCCCAGCCTCTCAACAAGTGATAGGGGTGAATGTAAATGTGTTTGTGTGCATGACCTCGATGCTGGCCATGGGATCTCTGTGCACCCCAAGCTTGCTGTTATCTTGAGACAGCTGCAACTGTGGGTGACTGAGTTTGAGCCAATTACTTCAGAGGTACATTTTACCCCCAGAGGATTCTAACACCTTGACAAATCAACAGTGGTGAAGGTATTCTGTGTGCATTTTGGCTTCCCAAGATACAGTCATGTCACTGTTCTTGGAACAGATGTTGAGATACATTTTATAGATATACACTTATTTATTTTTAATAAATTATATAAATACATGTATGCTCAATATAAGTGGATTATTATTATTATTCCTTTCCTAACACCTCAATAAACCTATTTTTCAGAAGTCCTCTGACATTTGAAAAGTTGGCTTCTCAGTCCCATCTATCCCATATATGTTTCCTAAAGTGGGGGAATGTAAATCATCAGCCCCATGACCACTGTAAATTAAATTGTTTAGGTAACACAGAAGTCCTTTGCTATATCATCCACCCTGACAGTAAGTGTCGATAGTCCTGTGAATGGGTTTTGCAGGGTTACCTTGCTCCCAGCTGATTCATTTTCTCACCTGGAGAAGGGAGGCCTGGGAGCAAATATCTGGGGGTTTCCAGTTCCTGGGCTCAAAGGGAGCTTGATGGTGTCTTGCATCCTGAAGTTTGTTTGTTTGGGAAGTTTGTCTTTGCACAGACTACAGACCCTGATTAATGTGATGTTGTTGCTATGGTCATTGCTTTATCCTGCAATGTTTTCTGTTTCTGTATTTGCTGACAAGGCCTTTAGCACCAGTCTAAGGGCAACCAGTAATAACAGGGAGGAACAGAGTCATAATGACCGTCCTCTGAGCAAACAATTGATATGCTAATGACGTTGGTGGGAACGCAGCTCCTATCTACAAAGAGAGGGACTGGAGAATGAAAATAGGACGGGGCAAAGAACAGAGGGGATTAAAAAAACGAAGAAGACTCTTGTGGGATTTTTTCAAGGACCTAGAATAAACTTTGTGGAGGAAAGGGAAGGATCCAGTGTGACTTCATACCAGGAGGAAGTCTGGTTTATCAGCAGAGCTAGCAGAGGAACTGATTCAAATTTAATATTACCCCACCACAGAGAGGATATTGAAGTACAGAAATCTGTGTCGAGCTTTTTATTTGAATTTTATCTTCTGTGCACTTCTGATACTGAGTAAAGATCTCTGTAAAGTTGCTCCTGAATCCCATCTCAACCCATGTTTTCAAAACATCGTGACATGCTCTAAACACTTACAAAGAAGCACCAGATTTCCCAGGTACCTGTGGTCCTGAAGAGTGGCGTGCTTTGCAAGTGGCAGAGGGAACACAAAGCAGTTGTGTTTGAGCTGAGTTGTTGAGTCATCTCTACACAGGACAGCAAACAAAGCCAGTGGCCTAGATGTGTTTTGAGATAGGTCATGGAGAAAAGAAAGCTGTGGTCAACCTCAGTGTGCGACAGGCCTGGGAACAGTTCTGTGCTAAAGGGGATCTGTTCTGGACAAGTCACGGGCAGCTGCGTTTCACACTATCATTCTTTTCTTATTTGCCTCCACAAGTAATCTATGACTGAACCAGACATATTTTTTAGAAAGAAATCCACTCTTGGCCAAAGACTTCAAACAATGAAAAATCTGGAAGGCTCATGAGAATCTACTCCCATGCTAACATCCTCACTATTAGAGGCTTATTTCTGCTCTTGTTTTTTTGCTGTTCAGTTTCCACTTTTCAGAGTAAAGAATCTCACTAGATACTTTCTTGTGCAGACACTTTTTAATCCAAATCAAGTTGTCTCTTAGCTGTCTCTTTGATCAGCTAAATAGATAGAATTTCTTTAAATCTCTCTTTGTAGAGTGCAATTTTCTTACTCTGAACCACTTCCATGCAGTCTAGGATCTGAGCTGAACAACACTGAGGGAAAAACTTTGGCCAGACTGTGTTTTGAGAAAAGACTTAGGAGATAGACTTTGTTATCTGATTACATTTGGTGTTAATAAAAACTTGATTAGACAGCAATAAATTCTGCAGTTTGGATTGTTTTGAAATGACAAAAACTTGAGTCATCTATTGCACTTCTCTGTGAACGTCTTCCCTTTGAAACTATTTTAAAAAGTATGATTATATTGCATCAATATAAATCAACAGTGATGCCCTGTCCTGGTTACAATATATTGAGCTTCATTCACAACATCATGAGTTTTGTTTTTAGGCATTTTCAAAAGTGTAAATCTCCCTTTCAGGGTGCTCAGTAGCAAAATTAGCATTTGCTTTTTGTCCCTGTGCTCCCAATTTTCTCATGGTTGTCAGTCCAAGTATTTGGCCTTCAGAGCTGTCTGAGGGGAAGCATAAATCAGGCATATAAAACGCCAGTATATAAAAATGTAGTTTCTCTTACATGCAAGACAAAAGTTCCTTTTTGCAGGTGTAAAAGTGGAAGTAAATGTCTGTTTAAAAGGGTGTTCACTGCTTTTTCACTGCAGAAAGCTTTGCAGCATTATGTTACTACAGTGACAAAATCATTATTGGTCAGCTAAAGGCCAGTAAATCATAACGTGCTACTGTGTCTCCCATAGAAAAAATCATGATCTCATGATGGAAATGTTCACTGGGCTATACTATTACTGCAACTTGTCCTCTAAGAACAAGGGCAGAAGCTCGTAATGGATACGGTGCCGGCACAGTTACAAATGGGAGTACTCTGCTATCCACATGCCTCTGCCCTGCTTCTACTCCCACAGAAAGGTCAATGGCATAGAGGTGAGAGGATTCACGTACCTGGTGCCCTAGTAAGAAATGCTTTTAGGTGGGTTGGGCCTGGGCTGTAAACAGCCCCACCAATTTCAGCTAAACATTGTTAAGGTCATAAAATGTCTCAAGATTCATGTAAACTTCATGCCAGCTTGGCTGCAGCCCAGGCGCATCTGCTGTGAAAGCCCCCTGAGAATGGTTGGGCAGCTTGGGGCTGTGCTAAGTCAGAGCCTGAAAGGCATTGCTTTGGGAGGTTTTGTGTCCAGTTTTGGCAGTCCAGCTTTCTATGGGATGAAAACACTGCAAAAAGAAAATGCAACAAGGAAGTCTTATGGCCTCCTGAGGCCGTCCATGGCTGAGAATGGCATCTCCAAGTCAGTGGCTGGGGTGTCCTGGTATTTGGGGCACACCTGAAAGTGCAGGTGTATTGCTTTGGAAAACAATGGAGACTGTGGCACTGTGAGGTGAGGTTTTGCAGTGCTGCTGGCTTCCATGCTCCAGTGTATGAGGTTTGTCAGTAATCCTCAGTAATTATTTATTGTGTAGGTTTACTTTTGAAGGCAGTGGCCTTTCCTTCTCAGGAAGGTAACAACTTGTTGCTCTCCCTTTGCAAAATCACTGACTGCCACATTTAGTTAGTGTTGGGGCTCAGTTCTTGCCCTCCTTTTCCTCGTCCAGTGGCAGGGTACAGGTATGAGGGGGGACCCAACAGTGCAGCCCAAAGTCTGCATTTGCAGCGTGGGATGGGGATGTCCCACCTGTACATCCACACTGGGATGGCAGATGGGATGAAGCTGGAGGAGTGAGGGATGCTGGAGCCAGGAGTGCCAGTGGGCTCCCACACCCATGGGGTTGTCAGCCCTGACATCCTGTAGCACCTACAGGGCACCCTGTAGCACAGGAAAGGGCTGTGCTCCAGTGACAGGAGGCTAATCAGGCTGTGGCAGCCTGGTGCTGCCTGACTGGTCTACAGTGACATGATGATATGCTTCCAGTTCCAGGGCACATCTTCCCGAAAGAGATTTTGTATGCTAATCCCTTCTGCCCTCATCAGCCAGGCCTCAGGCTGACGGCTGCTGAGCTGCCAAGTTCCCAGCAGGAGTAACCTCTGCTGCACTGATAAGAGGGGATAAAAGCCAGCCTTCCCAGGCTCTCCTGGCTGTGGTGGGCTCTCCCCAGAGCCCCCTGCAGCCAGCCCCTCACTGGATGCTGCTTCTCTCTCTGGGAGGGTGATGCAGTCACCAGTGAGGATGGTGCCTGGATCTGGGTGAGCATGGACCACCAGTCCACAGATGGGGTCCCCTCAGACCCTGGGGAGCAGGGAGAGGGTTCTCCAGCCCAGCAGCCCTGTCTTGATGAATTTGTCCTCTTTTCTGTGCAGGTCAGATTGTGAAGCAAAACTGGGCACGCCGATGATGGACAAAGCTCTTATCCAAGGGATTACCATAACCTGAAATACAGGCAGCTCTTTGCTCTAAAGCTCAGTGAGCAGAAGAGGGTCTGCTCTGCCCCATGGTGATCTCTGAAGTTACCTTTGCACTGCCCATGACCCCTGGGGCTGTCACAAATATATCCCACTGATCAGAGCACCTTCAGTGTTGCTAATGATGTCAGGAAAAGCCTCCTTTTGGCAGCTGGGAATGGCTGGAGTAGACTATAGATTGTGTCGTGGACATTTGTCCAACCTCTCTGCAAAGAAGATTTTAAGAGCAAGTAATATGCTCCTGTCTTGTTGATATTTCTGCCCCATGGTGAATTCAACAGTAACAAAAGACTCAGGCATATGAATTCCTCTGCTTTGCTGCAAAAGTTTGGAAATACAGTAGTTTTGGGCTTCTGGTATTTTGATTGTTTTTGCTGTCATATCTCAAGAGATAACTCTTAAATTAAATAGCACCAGCCAAGTAGCATCCTGCTAAACAGGAAAAAACCCCTTGTTGCAGCAAAATGTTCTATGACTAACTGCATTAACAGGTTTGTGTCTCCTTCCTGAAAGCTGTTTTAAGAAAATTAGGTTGGTTATGCAGACAAATCGTGTCTAGTAGATCTATGCTCTAATCAGGTGAGGTAAATACCCACAGACTAGTTATAGGGGCTGTATAAATACCTCCATAGATAGAGGCATCAAGAGATCAAATGCAAAGATATTTATTCTTTTATGAGGCTTATTCCTTTCTCTAGGATCTAAAGAGACATGCTTCACTGAGTGCCAGTAGAGTGTCTTTGATGTAGAGAAAACTCTACTAGTTTTGATAGATTTGATCTTTCAAAAATAACTGTATATTAAAATATTTTCTATGGAGCTGGTGACCTTTAATGTCACGTTACTGAGTCCCAAGTGGCCATACATGGCTGTGACAGAGCAAGGGCTCTGTGTGACTCAGGGAGTCCCATAACACAGGAGCTCTCCAAAAGTATTAAGTGTTCGGCACAAAGTCAAGACACTGTAAACTCTACGCAGCATGTTTCATATCCAAATGCTTTCTGCCATTTAGCTTTTTGGTGACTGATTGATAGCACTGCAGGTACTGGGAATATTTTCTGAGCCTATTTACTCTGAAGGATGCTGCTGCCTCTGTCAGTAGTTGTACATAAGCTGGCATTCCAGCCCTTTGGGCTGCTGAGACAGACAATGCTAATACATGGAGCCGATGAGAATTACATTTGCCAGGGCCAGCCCTGGGAATGGGCAGCCAGCCAAGGTTTCATGGCCTCGATGATGTCCTCAGAGATGAAGGTGAGGGGGTAGCCCCAGTTGCTTATTTTAGGTGACTCATAGTTGCTTTCAGAGAAAGGCAGATAGACACAGCTGTGGATCAGAAATCTGTCCTGCTTCCACAGCAGTTTATGAAAGAGAGAAAAAAAGGACCATGCTGGAAACACCTGTGAGAGTATTTTCATAGGTGTTTTCACAGTCCAGATTGGCCCAGGAGCTAGGTGGAGGAGGCCTGAAGTTCAGATGGGCAGAAAAGCTCCCTCTGACAGTCCTTTCTGCAAGAAGTGAGAAAGAGGTGGCAAAACATCCAAGCCCCTCAACTCTGCTTGCTGGTGAAATCATGCAGAGAGAGTTTGTTCCTTCTCCTCAGGCTTTTAATCAAGGTTTTTTTCTCAGAGGGAACAGTACACTTTTTTTTCTGTGTGGGAATGCTCTACTTCAATTATAATGTCTTGCTCTGGACCCTTTGGCCAGTTCAGGATCATCAGATATCATTCAATGCTAGGGATCTCTTTAGGAACATCTCTTTAGTTGAGGTATCTTGAAGTTCTTGCCTCTTAGTGGAGGATGTCAGAAGGCCAGCAACTGGGAATGAGACAATGTGTTTGTTAAAGGTTTCTTTTAGCCATGATCTTCACCCTCCTTCCTATGCTCCAGTTAAAGAAAGTGCTGGTTTTCCTTCATTATATTTGTTTCAGTTGCTGGTTGCTCTTGAAGACTGCAAAGCCCCACCCTTTCTATTAACAGGTCAGTGC
Organism: Rhipidura dahli; assembly: GCA_013399225.1. NCBI lineage: Eukaryota > Metazoa > Chordata > Aves > Passeriformes > Rhipiduridae > Rhipidura > Rhipidura dahli. Next base: position 519,185 of record VXAC01002073.1, read on the forward strand.
CCAAAACATGCCCACTGTTATTCAGACCCACCGAGTTTAAACAGGTGCTTTTTCTAACCCACAGTAAACGTGAGCTGACTTTTTAAAGTCAAGTTGTCCTTCTCACAGCCTAGAAGCAGATCTCGCTTTCGTGATTACCCTCAATGGCTGTGAAATTAAGTTATGCCTATCCTGAACAACCAGCCTCTTGGGACATGGTCCCTGGCTGGTGCTGAACCTGCTGCTTCTGATGAATGGTCTAGTAAACTCTCACATGACAAAGACATCTGAATCTAAAGCTGTTGGCAAGCAGAAAAATCACTGTCTGCCACTGTGCAATGCCATGTGAATGGGCTTTTTTCCATTTCAAACCCTTATCCTAAGGCTGTATTTATGGCAGGGGAGGGGACTCCTGCCATGTATTCTGCCTGGTATGGAATGTGCTTTCTGGTACTGCGGCAGGTGAGTGGCCACCCCACATTACTGCTGCTGAAGGCTGTGGGTGAAATGTGTTCAGCAAACTCCAGCAATATGATAAGCAGTTGATCTTCACATCTGCCCACCACCAAGAGGAGGAGGGAGCTGCAGAACTCAAGGAGTTGGAGAAGGACTTGGAAGATTCATTTTCACTCTGCTGTCCTTGCTTGGAAACAGCCAAATCCCTTTTCCCCAAGGATGCTGCTTAGGACAATGGGAAGAGTCCTGGAGGGATGACTTTGGGAGATAAGTGGTCAGAGTATGCTAATGTGCCATCAGGTGGCACACGTTTCATCCCCAGCCAGAGCCAAAATCCATCGATACTCTCCAAGATAAGACACATTTGCATTTGCTCTTTTTACTAATGCTGGTGGAGGAAGAGGCCACAGCCAGTGGTCCCAAAAAACTACTTCAAGTACCTCTTTGTGATGGTATTCTCACCTACATTCTGCCAAGGTGGGGTTGGAGGGACTGTGTGCCCTGGTGTGACCAGAAGTCCTTTAGATTACATTTGCTTTCCTGCCAGAAGTAGCACAAAACTGCCCCAAAGAAAGACCAGCATTCTGTCCCATCACAGCTGTCCCCAAATCAAGATGGAGACCTGCCTGTCCCCCAGTACTTGCACAGCTTACTGAGAGGGATCAGTAATTTTGTGGGACATCAGGCATCAACCCACACAGACCCCAGCTGAGTTACAGGGCGCTTGTCAGCCCAGGATAGCACAAGCTTGCCCCAGGACAAGGAGGGACAGAGGTCAGTGCTCCTTTGCAACATAGTTTCCCCTTCATATGCTACAAATACCAGGGTGTGGGGCTGTAGGCAAGGCAGGGTGAGGACAGGCTGGAGAAGACAGCAGTGGGCTGAGAGTGAGGACTAGCACAAATAGAAAATTGCTGCCCTGCACTCCCAGGCATGTCTGCTGAAACATGGCATGGACAGACCAGTCCAGCTGAGGAGCAAAGTGGCACTGTAGGTGCAGACGTGTAACACCTTTCACTAATATTTGGCAGCTCACATCAGCCTGCAGGGCAGAGGGGCAGGGGGAGCCAGGACACCTTCTGAGCAGGAGGCGGGCAGTGTCACAGAGCAGCGGGCGTGCAAGGGCTGTGCGTGGGGATTAGCGAGGGAGTGGGGCACTTTCCAGAATTCATATTCAGTGTGCTTAGCTTAATCCACTGTTTTCCTCAGTTCCCTTTCAAGCATCATATCCCACCAGATATGATGACTTTTCAAAGCTCTTTTTGGGGTGAGTTCTCTGTTTGTTTTGTGGGATTTTTTCCAAAATACTGCAGAGGCAATGTAACACAGCCCTGCCCTGCGTACGTGCTGCACCATTCTGGAGGACAGAAAACAAAAGCTAAAAGAGGATGGTTAACCTTTTCTAATTGTCACAGCACAGGACTAGTTGCCAGGAGGAACTTGAGTGCTAATCCTACTTTACTCACCATGTGACCTTTGGGTAAGTTACCTAATTAACTTGTCCTTCGGTCTGCGGAGCCTGCAAAGAGCAGGTGTTCTAGTGAAACCCGGCATTGCTGAGCCAACATGTGACCTGAGGAAATAACCAGGGAATAAAACCTGCTGCACTTTTTAAAAGATGGTATTAATACAGAGAATGAAAATGTCCTGCTGTAAATTTAAGCATGCTCTTTAATCTTTTGGTGGTGTACAGGATCAAGCCCAGACTATTTGGTTGGCATTTGGTTCTGGATGGCATTTGGTATTTGTGGAGGAGTGATATAGAGTGATCTGATCAAATTATAACTGAGTCATTTTTGTTCTCTGGAATTCATTTCCTTCCACTGGAGGTACATGGATCCTGATTTTCCCTGACCACCCCGTGCTGTACTGTTGCTGTTAGGAGTGCTCTCCAAATATCACTGTGGCTGCCCTCTAGAAGGATGTGGGATTATCCCTCTTTTGCCTTGCATTTGAAAGGCGTTTTCAGGCTGAATTAAAAACCCTCAGTGCAAAAAGGTATCGTTATCCCTTGAGTCCAAGCTTTTCCCCATTCACTTTCTCTCCCTGCCTGCATATGTCTTTTTTATTGACTCACTTTAGCCATAGTTGAATGTCTTTTGTTCCTGAAATGATTCGGTATTAGGTACATAAACACAGTTGGATTCTTCATGCTAATGTGGAATGAAAAGATACTAACAACCATCCCCAGAGTTCATCCTCTCTCTGGTGAAAGATCTTTCACCCTGCATTGGAAAAAGCATTTTACAGAAGTATTCACTCCCTCTTTAGTATTTGATGTCAAAGAAAATGCCATTGCCTCTCTGCTATGGATTACAGACACATCATTTATTATTATCTGGCATTCAGGAGGCAAGCCTGCCTCCTGGGGTAGGTATGGCTTGTTTTCCAGGTTTGATCTCTCATTTAAAGAGGGAGTTTTTCAGGGAGATTTTTTTTGCAAAGAGCCAGTCTATACCTTCTCTTTCAAGAAGTTTGGTCTTCACTGTCTTTTGCTACAGTGGTCCAATACAGCGTTTATTTAAAACTTCCCTTTTTATAACATGCTGTGGACTGGACAGCTGAAATGCAACCTTGGTTTGGATGAATGGATTCTACAACCAGGTTTCCAGTATCAGGTTTTGATCCCTTCTTATTCAAAAGTGCCTGTAACCATGAATGGTCTAATTGAAACCGGAGGCGCTTGCCGCAGACTAAGGAACAATTCAATGGGATTAAGGCAATGTCGCATCTGGGCTGTTGTGATTAAATTTTGCAAATATTAACTGAAAAAATCTTGGCTCAAATCCTTGCCAATATGTATTTGAGCAATTCCCCAGAAAAGAGTGGAGCTGAGCTTTGCCTGAGGTGTAGCAGTGTTGCTGTTTTAACACGTCCTTCCATTGTCTTCACTTGACAGAATCTAAGGATTTTGGCTCAAAAAGGGCAAGCTCTCTGAGGGATGTTAAGGTTAGAGTTTGGAAAGAGCAATTTCCAGGGGATAAAAGTTTGCAACATGACAATGAAACCAGACAGAAACCCTGCTGCCTTGAAAAATAACTCTGGGAGTGAGAATCATTCCCACAAACCCAACAAGCTCCTTGGGGCACGTCCGCAGCATGCAATGAAAGATGCTGCAAAGATCCCAGTGCTGGCCACTGAGCTAATTGCAGGACCAGGAGCAGAACAACTGTGTCAGTGGCTTGCCTACTCAGAGAGCAATATGCCATGATTTCAGGAGAAAGCTCACCTTCCTTCAGCTTTTGTGCTGTACTCAATTTACAGACTAGTCTGGGGTTTGCTCTGGAATTTTGGCAAAGGCAGTAGAGGCACACTCGCATACTCCCTCACTCAGAGAGTAAGACTTGGGACATGAAAAGGACAGACTTCCTTTTCTGGGACAACAGGACAATGTCACTTGTCCCTGAATACATTGCTAACAGACTATTTTGTTCTCCACACGCTCTTCAGAGGAACTCATTGTGAATCTATCCAGAAACTGAAGCAGAAATAAATTTAACTGTGTATTTATCACAAAGAATATCATGCAGTGAGTCCACTATGGCAGTTCTAGTGGCGGGATTTTTTGTGTTGAGGGTTTTTTTGTTTCCTTTCTACAGCTGCCTATTAGTTTCCAGGGTGAATCTGAGGTGCTGATATCCATCTGTGGATCTGCTGCTTCTCTGTGAGACTGCCAGTCTGACTCAGAGCCAAGTTTTACAGAGCTGCCACAACTAGAGTGACTAGGTCATTCACAGCCAGGATCTCCCAGCTTTGAAACTACTCCCCTCTCTCCTCTGGCCTGAAGTAACCTGTTGAATCAATCTACATCCACTTGTGAGCACCAAGCTTCAAGAATAATGTTGACCAACTGGAGAGAGTCCAGCAGGCAGGAATAAGAGTGATCAGAGGGCTAGAAAACATGAGCTATGAGGAAAGACTGAGAGTTGGGTTTGTTTAGTCTGGGGAATTGAAGACGGGTAGATGTGCTAACACCCTTCAAGTATGTGAAAGGCTACTGCGAGGAGGAAGGATAAGATATTCTTCATGTCTGCTGGGGACAGGACAGGAAGTGGCAGGCTTAAAGTGAAACAAAGGGAATTCAGGTGAGATGTTAAAAATCACTTTCCAGTTGTGAGATTTGTGCACCACTGGGATTGTTTGCTATCTGCAAGTGCTCTCTTGGGAAGGCTTTAACAGCAGCTGAGATAAGTATCTCATCACCTTCAGCACAGATGATCCTACCTGGAGGCTGGTGGAAGGGCAAGATAACCTTGAAAAATTTCTTCCAGCTTCGTTTTGTGTGATTTCTGCTATGGATGCAAAAAGTCACAAACCTGATTCTTAATTCTCTGGTAGGTGTTCTGTGAGCAGGCCACCATCTGGTTTTACAGGCTGTTGTCTGATGGGAGGAGAGATTAGTTGTCCATCCTAAAATTGTCCAGAAGAATATCCCCAAATCACTACAGGGGCTCCTCTTCAAGGGAGTTACAGATGCAAACAACCATGAAGGGCAGGTCTCAGCTGATGTAAAAATATGTCTCCCTGGTGGACCAGCTGCCCTTGGCAATGTCCTAAACCCTTTCTCCAGTGGTGACCGGTGTGGTGGCCTTGCAGTGAGGTGCAGCTTGGTGCCCAAGCCAGCTGAATCAGACAGACATCCAAGCAGCCAGGACCTGCTGAGTTTCTTTATGTAACTCAATAAAAGGAATAGAAACAAAACAAAAGCAAAACCTGACGCACACAACGGGCAGCACACAACAATCCCTCCTTCTCCGGTTTCACAGGGAAGCAAGTTCCAACACCGTAAAGTCAAAGATTAAATAAAAGGAAAAAGCCAAGGGCACCCTGCCATGCATATATTAGACCTGGGTAAAACAGCAGTGTGCACACCCTCACAGATTTAAACACCAAGAGGTGAGCAGGGCCTTAGGACCCGACAAAGACACTGCCTTTTCAGCAAGTTCGTCGTGTCTGTATTTTTAGCACTTCCTTTTCTGTAACCCTGTACATTTTTAATGAGGGAACATTATGCAACTGGCATTTGCCCAGAGGAGTGCCCAGTCATGGGCCAGCACAAAAGGAGGGGAGGCTTGGGCAGCAGCAGCAGCTTAGGGCTCCCCAGGCTGTGGCTGCCCATGATGCTGCTCTCTAAAGAGGCTGGAGCTCATCTTTGCTGCCGTGAGCCAGGGACTGCTGGGCAGAATTCCTCCATGCAGCTAAGCCAGCACGATTATCATTGGCTAGTTTAGAAGTTAAAGGCATCTCAGACATACCCATGGAGAGCAACTCTCCCCTCTTTGTGAGTGCAGCTCATTTCTGTTGCACTTCTGCGTCCTTTTGTCCTCTCTTGTGGCTCTTCTGGAATTTAGATTCGAGACGCACACACCAGCCAAGGGCCAGCGAGCTCCTTCGACCTTCCACTTCATCTGCAACAGACCCATTTCTAACTAGGAATAATGATAGATATTGATGAGGTGCAAGATTTGACATTCATCTGGGAGTGCAGAGGCATGCAATTCCTAATTTCACCAAAAACTAGATATGGGTGGATATTTTTCTCTTTCGTGTGCGCAGTTTTAAAGGTCAGCAATTCAGCTGAATTTCCATAGGTTTCAAAAATGCTTATTTTTCCATGGATTTGCTAGTTGCTTAGATTTTTTTAATTAATCTTTCTCTTCTTGAAAAAAAATATGAATATTAAATTTTTAACATGAAATTTAAAATTTTCTTCAGGAAATTTTTTTTTATTGTTGCCTTTGAAAAACTGATCATGCTGATCAAAGGAAGCGGTAATTGAAAAATCTAGAATAAATACTGGAGACAAAGATAATGGAAAAAAATGGAAATGCTTTCAAAAACACTTGCAGAGGAACAGGCATGTATTTAACTCTTTTAAAATTGTTAGCAAGCTTGACGTGAATGATGCACAGCCTTGCTTCTATCATTGCACCTAAAAGGTAACTTTCCTCCAAGGAGAAAGTTTCTGTTGCAGGTGGAGGGGTTTTTTGGTTTATATAGTGAACTTCTTGAAAATTAGGAGATCATTTTCAAATTATGTGCTTCAGTTCTTTTATCCCCCCTTTTGAAACATCTGAAAGCATACAATTCTGGTAGAATAATGCTCCCGAGGTGGCAACACCTCAAGAATTTTTTCTGCTTCCACCCCTCTCTTTAGGCAACTAGATGGCTTTCTGTGCTTGGAGGACCTGTGCCTGGGGCTCTCAGTAGCTCAGTACTTGGGATGTACACATGGCTTTTGCTGGCAAGCACCAAGGGAGGAGGAAGTTGTCTTTCTGTCTCGTTCTGGTAACAAGTCGGGGCTGGGATAATAATGCCATCAGATGCTTTAGAAATACTTAGCAGGACAGAGAAGTGTGTGTCCTGGACAGCAGGATTGTGACCTTCATGTGCTGTCCAGTGAAATAAATCAAGTAATTTTGCTGATCACATTCAGTATTTAGGGTTTTTTGCTATTTTGTGTCTGTAGGGGTCTTTGACAGGGTGCCAAAGCATTCAGTTATTTTTATATTTGAGAGTATTTCTCCCCATGAGACCCAGACACCTACTTCCTGTGTGTTTGCTCACAAGCACAGTGGATGTGATTACAGGTCACACTGTGTGTGTCTCTGGGAGCATGGATTGCCTGGATCCCAGATGGCCAGGAGCCATGCACACGTGGCAGGGCCAGGGCTGGAGCAGGGTGCATCTGGTGCAGCTGGGGTGCAGGCTCCATATGAATGCCTGGTTGTTCTTCCCACCATTACTTGGGGCAAAGGTTACTGAGTTCAGCTTTGCCCTCTGCTCCATGTATGCAGGATGTACTAATGCTTTAAAATGCTGCTGAATTGAAGGTGGTTTATGTATAGAGGGTATTAAGCCTTTGTACAGCACTGTGGCTCATGTATTTACTTTGGGTCCTGAACACCCAGCCCGAGTTACTGGAGCAAGTAATCTCCGTGTGCATGTTGTCGCACGCACCACGAGCTGCTGCGACCCAGGCAGCTGCCTCGTGAATCCAGCTCAGGGTTTCAGCCTTGTGGCACAGCTTCAGATGCCAGTCAGAGAGACCTCCTCTTCTCTTATACAATGGTGTTTGGGTAAGGTTCTTTGTCTGGAAAAAAATCCTGCAGGGGAATCCCAAGCTAGATCTTTCCTCGACTGCCACTCCTGCCAGCTGCACACCTAGTACTGCAGATCATGCTGAGACTAAACAACAACTCCTAAGGTTGTTGAGGAATTCTGCCTGAATGAATGTAGCTAAATCTGCACACCTCAGCAGGAAGAACTCTTCACCCAGTACAGTTGTGGTGGATTGTAGCACTTAATGAACTATGGAGTAAGCTGTGGGCCTGGTACAAGAACAAAGCATTCTGGCTGCCCTCATATCCCACTGGGACCTGTCTAACTGGAATACCCCCCTATGAAGCCCTTGACTTTAGGTAAATGGAAGGGCTGCAGTCCCCTGGGAGACCAAATTTTATTGTCCCTCTGGCAGAGGTCAAGAGAAAATGAGGCCAGCCCAGGCAGTAATATCTAAGGCACCCAAAATGGAAGGAAACATGATTAAACTGATTAAATGTGTCACGCCTACATAATCCTGTGCTGCAGAGGTAGGCAGAAAATCCCACCCCTACCACTCTGAGCTGCAGATAGCAGCGTCTGTTAAAACGCTTCTTATTGTAGGTACCAAGATGCTGGTATCTGTGTTATTTCCTGGCAAAAGGGTGTAATTTTTTCTTCACTGAAGCATGACAAAGCAGGAACGGTCAGTGTTTGGCTTGTGCTTAAGTGTCAGGGTGTCTTATAACTGCGACTCACAGTGTCTGTATTTTTGTGAAACTCCTGAAGTGGAGGAAGTATGAGGAAATCAGAAGGGTTAGGCTAGTAGGCATACCATTTATTTGTGCATATTTCCAGAGGCAAGACTTAAGTCATTAAAGTAGCTGCAGCTCCTTTTGGAACAGCCACAGAAGGACAGGGTAAGTGTACTGTTGAAGAAGATAAACTGCCTTAATGTGGGTTTGACACTGCTGCTACAGGATCTGCGGACAAGTTTATGAGGCTGCAAGACCTTAATGTGTCATGACATCCTCGGTCTGTTCAGGTAGAAGTGGAAACTGACCTCATCTAAAATCAAATATTTCAAGGGCCACCAAAGTAGATATGGTGGTTTCACAAACAGGACATCAACTGGGATTGTTTCGTGTCTGGTTTAGAGGTCTGTGTGTGTGACATGGGATGAATCCCATCACTCACATATGCTCTCTTTCCCCTATTTATCTTTTCTTTTCCTTGCTTACACTCACCAAATATTCAGGACATGAACAGGCCATTACTAAGTGTTCTTAGAAGGGCTCGTGTCCTCTGATGCCTCTAAGTATGAAGTTACCCATTTAGTTTCCAAATACTGTTAGATGTTTCTAGTACACAGAGCTGTTTCTTTCTGCTGTCTCTTACTAAGCAGTAAAAGTACTGGAAAGCCTTTGTGTTCTCCCATGAAGACAAATGGGCAACCCATTCCCACACAGTCACCTTTTCATCTGACAGAGAGACAGGCACACCTCCCCAGGGCTGGTCCAGGGATTTCATTTCCCTGAAACTATGATGATGAACAAGAAGGCTGTGTTCATCACCAGTTTTTATGTCACTTTTCCAAATGTGACATAATCAGAGAAGGCTGCTTCTTTGGGAGAAAGAGAGGTTTTAAAGAGGAGAACACTAGCTCAGTGAACAGACCATTCACTAATATTTGCTGGCTATTTCAAAGCAGATGGGTAAGGAAAGCTGGGCTGATGTCTTGAATGGCTTCCCTCAGGCCAGGCCTTTGTTTCAGAGAGGAAACTGCAGACCTGGGAGATCCATCTCTCTCTCTGTCTAGCCAGTGCATGCATGTGCCACGAGCAAAACAAGCCTAGGTGAAGTCCCTCAAGTGTAAATAGCCATCCCAGAACATCTCTGAGGATTCCAACCAGCTACCTCAGGTATGTCTACTCATGCTGTGCTCGCTTTTCCCAGCTGCAGCCTGCATAGCTGGAAAGCTAACACAGATGGAGAATCCAGCTCCCTCACTCCCAAGTGTCCAAGGAATAGCCCAGCCATCTGCAGGAATCATTACCATCCTCCATGAGAGGGGACAAGGTCAAACCAATTGAACGTTGTCTAAAGAGGATCTTGGGGAGGGAATGTTTTCATTACAACAGTTCATCTTTCTTTTCACAGTTCATCAAAAGCAGGCCTTCTGCATACACACGCAAGACAAATAGGACCGAGGGGTGATGACGGATACTGTAGGCCCGCGGTGATTGGGATGACCCTCTACTCACACAGTTGATCAAAGGCAAGTAAAACAATCAGCCAACCATCAGCAAAGATGTAATATTAAACTCCCCAAACACCTCATTTAATTAAGTCTTTATGATCGAAATCTCCATACCAGATCTTTTAAGTTAAACACTCTTAGACCTTGCCCTAAGATAGCAGAAAAGGACTTCCGGAGGGAAAACATCTGTAAAAAAAATTATTCCTAAAATAGTGTCTCTTTCCTCTGTCCTCCCAAATAATTTGCCCTCTGGGAAGATACACTTCTGTCTGATTTGCTCTGGCAGCACTCAGAAAGCTGGGGTGCCTCATGCCCAGCACATGTCCCTGCTTATTCTGCTGCAGACAAAAAGCAGGAAACAACAAAGCTACCATTTATGATGTCATATTTTTGTTGTAGTGATGACTAGGATGTGATAAACCCTACCTCTGTGAACCAGCTGCTGGCCTTACAAGTCTGAGCCAAAGCTGACTGAAAAATGTCAGGCCTGGGCAGGTGCAGTGCCAGTGCAGGAGGGGAGGAGAGATGAAGGGCAACAGGCATACACCAGGAATACCTCAGTGTGGAGGATGCCTGCACTGTTCAGCCTGGTCCCCAGAGAGTAAACATTTCTGAGCCAAACTCTAGTCAAGAACAAGATGGGATGTGAAGCAGATGTCCTGGAGGTAGAGCTGGAATTTACAGTAAAGAGCACCCGAGCTGTTAGAGCAAGTCCAGGGGAGGGGCACAAAAATGATCAAGGTGCTTGAGAAACTGTCCTAGAAAGAAAGGCTTAGAGGGTCGGGGTTATTCAGCCTGCAGAAGAGAAGGCTCCAGGAAGACCTCAATGTTGCCTTTCAATATTTAAAGGAAGCTCTTAAGACTTTTTACCAGGACCTGTAGAGACAGGAAAAAGGGTGACAGTTTTAAAGTGCAAAATGATAGATTTACAGTCACAGAATCAGCAAAGTTGTAAGAGACCTTCAAGATCATGTAGTCCAACCCACAATGCAGCACCAACATTATTTCCTCTAAACCATATCCCCAAGTGCCACATCCAGATGCCTCTTGAACATTTCCACTACACCACCTCCCTGAGCAACTTATTCCAATGCCTAACTGCTCTTTCAGTGAAAAAATGTTTTCTATTATTTAATCTGAACCACCCCAGCACAAGTTAAGCACAACATTTCTTCTTGCCTTTCACATGAGCGATGGCAGAAGAGACCAACCCCCACCTCACTGCAACCTCTCAGGTAGTTGTAGAGAGACAAAATGTCCCCCCCAGCCCCTCCTCTTTTCTTTATGATGTGGACGATGAAACACAGAAACCAATTACTCAGAGATGATGAGGATGCCACATCACTGGAAGTGCTCATGGTCAAGCTAAACAGGGCTTTGAGCAACCTGATCTAGTGCAAAGTGTCCTCGTCCATAGCCAAGGGGTTGGATTAGATGATCTTTAAGGTCCATTCCAATCCAAACCATTCCATGGTTCTTGGATCTCCAGGTGTCTCAGATCCCTGAAACACCCATCTTTGTTTGAAACACATCCTGCTTTGGAAGCTTCTCTCTCCACTGACCAGAGGAATCTGCAAAACTAGCTTCAACTGGCTGGATACATGACCAGAGATGAGCCCCAGCCTTTAGCACTGCAGTAATTATTGTAAAGACATCAGACATTGTAATGATCATAAATGGGTATTATTTTAATTCCTACATGAAAAAGTTTTTTTGTTTTAATTNAGCTATTCAGGAGGAACCCCAACGCCTGTGGTTATGTTTTATTTTGTTATAACACACAAATTAGTTAAATTTTCCAGGGCTGAGTTCCAAATCTCTCACAGTATGTTTGGTAAAGGTAACAGTAGTCTAAAGACCTGAGTCACTAAAATTAAACCGCCTTTATCTGCTCCACACCACTATCCACTTATTTACACCTCTATCCACTTTAATAAACCACCAGGTGACTTAACTGCTTTGACAGGTTTATACAGTTAGGTTACTCCTAAAACTGGCTCCTTTAAACACTGTGAAGCACTATTTTGGTCTGTTTGTTTTCTTACCACTTTCCCCTACTTGCTATACTACGCAGAGATCTGTTTCCCTGGGCAGTACACATGGCAACCTAGACCCTCGCTACCAGATCAGCTGTGCCTGGAGGTTTTTTCATGTGTGTATTACCATGGCATGGCCACGAAAGGCAGAATTGTTTGTAGCTGGAATGGGACTCATGAGGCAGAGCAAAACGTGAGGTTGCAAGTGCATCTGGTGACCCATGAACTAAACTCTCGGTGGTGTCAGTGGAAGAGTTTTATTTCATGACAATTTGGTGAGGAGCCATTGCCATGTAGTTGAAGCTGGAATTGGTGACTACCCTAGCTGTGTTTCCTGCCTTCACACTGACCAACCTAATGTCAGCCCAGAGAAAAGGAATGTGGGGAGGACGAGCAGAAGTTAAAGAGCCCTCTCAACCTTATCATTAAGTCTGCCTCTGGGGCTTGGGTTTCAAGCACACTCTCTGAGAGTTGCACAAGTAATATCAGAGAAACTCAGGGCTGTGCATGCAAAAGTAACACTAAAGGCATGGACAGCAGGATGGAGGACACAAATTATCCTTCAGCAGCCTCTGTATGGGTGAAACCTTTGCAGTGAATGGCTCACTGATAAGGAAACAGGAGGTTCTATAGGACAATGTAACAGTGAAATGGAGTCTCTCACTTGCCAAGCAGACACAGTGCTAAGGATATCCAGGCTGGCATTTCTGTTTTACCCCTTGTTAGAGCAGTTCAAGCTTTACTAATATAGCAAGGGCCTACTTTCCTGGCTCAGTGGTTAGAACATGCTGGGATTGGATGGGAAGTTACCTGATGTATAAGCTCTGATCTAGGGAGGTGCTCATTAATTTTGCAAAGTTGAGCCCCATCAGCAGAAGTCCTAGAGAGCCACTCACCACTGGGGTGAGAGCTTGGTGGTGTGAGCCCAGATCTGGGAGGTGGCCAAGATGTCAGCTTAAGATGGCACTCACTCATCACTGTATTGTACTTCCAGTTGACTTAAAGATTTCCTGTGACTGGACTAAATTTTAGAAGTGTTTCAGCAACAAAACATAGCAAAATAAGATATTTGTTTCTATCCAAACCAAAGCATTTGGAGATTTTTTTTCTTTCTTTTCATTTGTCTGATGAACAAGTAGCTTCTGCATTATTAAAGGAAATGAACTAAGTCTTCTGTGATGATAAGTAGTTCCCCTCTCCCCTTTGGTTTCAGGGGTTCAGGAAGGTCAACAAAGACTCTGACCTTGTATTTCACAGAAAGCAAAAGGTCATGTTCTCCAGAACAACAGCTGAGTACTCTGCCTCAGTATTGACTTTGTTTTATCCAAGGTGTTTGTTTGGGCTGTCTCCCACTCCCTGAAAAGTCCCACTCATAGACACTAGGTATCTGCAACCAGTTTTTGGCACAAAATAAATGATGGATGAGTCACAGTTCTGGTAAAAGGAGTGATGTCTCCTCTCCATGGACAGGGATAAATGAGGACACTGGCAACAAGGAATTTGTCCAGTTACTTGCCTTCTCCTGAGTGCTGAGGCACAGCCTCTAACCATTTCATATATTTCTACTTGTTCACTCTTCTGTCACCCATCTTGTCTCATGACAGATGAGCATGAAAAGACCTAAACTCTGCCAAGTCCTCAACAAAAATATTAATATAATTCACCTTCCAGAGCTCTGCTCCAGCTGCTCCACACTACATCTTTTGTTAGATACTTGCATGAATAATAACATTTGCAGTTAGTCTAGCTAAGATTGCAACAGAATAAGAAGTTAACCCTCCTGCTTCAGGGCACAAACCCATTCAGATTTTGGCAGGTTTGCCAGGCCTAAGTGTTGGAGTTCATACAACCTCCTCCACAGGAGCCAGCACCACCTGCATCCCTTCCCTCCACTCCTCCTTCCTGGCCTGTTTTCTTGACCTCTTGCACTACCTTTCAGGACTTTTGCTTGCTGCCAGCTTTTTCCCCTGCCTGGAGAGGCAGACTGTTCACCCCGTTGCATGCACTTTCTCCAACTGCAGCTGGTTCCAGTTCTCCCCTGTTCATCCTGGGTTTTGTCAGTCATCTCTTGCTACAACTTGAAGTGAAAATTTCTGGTTTTCCTTCCCCATCACTGCTGTTCCTTTCTCCTCAGCCTTACCCATCCCCACTTTCCTTGATGCCTTTTCCTGCTCCTCTTTCCCCTCCCTCCAAGCACAGAGTTTAGAGACCTGGCAAGGCATAGACATGGGGCTGGACCTGATGGAGCTGAGTCCACACGCACCTGCAGAGGCACCTCCACCTGGATGCACATGCTGCCTGCAGGAAAGAAGTGGGGGTCTCCTTACCCACCTTGGATTTCTCTGCCTGCATCCTGAGAGGGACAAGCATGACACTGGGGGCCTCCCCAGCTCCCTGCTCCCACCCATAAGAGCCCATCAGCCCCTTGTGCCTGCCTACACTTCTATGCTGAGATGAGTGTGGCCCATGGCACTGATATCCATTTCCTCCTTATCAGCTGCCTCCCTCCTGCCTACTGAGGTTGGGTTATGAAAGGTGTCCCCATTTGCTTCAAAACGCTGAGTTACAGAGGGGTGAAGATTTTTGTAGCATGGTCGTCTCTGTTTTTCATTGATGCTTGGCAAGATGAGCAGGGAAAATATTCCTTAATCCCTCCTTCACATCAATCATACAAACCCCTTCATTGCCTACCGGGTGCTGGATAAAGATGAGAGCTACTGTCTAGTGTGCTAGCCAGAAAAGTCTCATTTTCTACACAGTCTCCCTGAACTGCTGCCTTTTATTTATATTTGGATCACAATTTCCTGGAGCTGGGACCATCCTTCCACTCTGTTTTTATAGCACCAAACACGAGGCTCTTACTGGGTTAGTAGGGTCCGTAGCCACCGCCCAGGTACAGTGCTGACTTCACTGGCTGGTTATATTGGAGCAGATGAGTAAGACAGGGCTGGTAGAAGAGTGACAGGACAGCCCATCACCCAGTCCTCCAAGCTGGGACACTTTTTCCATCCCTTCTCCCTGTTGCTACAGAAAACATAATGTTACCCTCTGCAAGAGTTTTGCTGGAGGGAGTTCACACAGCCCGATTCTGCTGGTACGTGTGCCGTGCAGAAGGACTAAGGGCAGATGCCCTCTCAGGACTTGCTGCTCCCATTTCGACGTAGGAGACACAATGACAAATACTAAGCAAAGAAAATAGACTTACCCAGTGCATCTCAATGCAGACAACAGACTTCAAGCAACAGAGTTTGGTGCCTCCTACCACATATTCTCCTAACCTGCTCTTACCTTGCTCTCTGCCATTTTTTTTTACCCTGTAATCTTTCCCTTATCATAAGCAGGAAAATGTAACAAAGCAGAAGATGGACTCCTTCCAAACCTTGTTCCCTGTCTGCTTACACTCTGTGTTTTTATTTCTCCTCTCTCCCATTGGATCACTTACCCAGAAAATAGCCAGAAAAATGTAGTAGGTGCTAATGGAAGCCCATTGCTGATTGTGGTTCACCATGCACATAATTGTAGGCCTGGGAGAGTGTGATCATATACCCTAGAAGTGAGAAGTGAGGAGTTTATAATGGCCTGCTCCAAACCCCTGTAATGTAAATGGCATCCTTTTCATTGGCTTCAAGGGGCTTTGGGTAATGCTGTAAATAGTCCAGCAAGATACTGTACATGGACATGACAACTATTTATAGGCATTATGATAAAGAAGATGTGTATTCACCACCTAAATCTAGCCACTGTGTCATCTGAGGAGAGACAAATCAGGACTAATGCTTAGTGGAATGAGACATGCCAGTGATGATGAGGGACCATTGAATGATGTGTCACCGGCTTCCCCGAAGCAGAAGCATCTGAGTTTCTTCACCATCTACTGCAAATGCCCTTTGTAACTGATAGTTGTGTTCTAAAAGAGAGTTTTTCCAAATATAGCAAGGTAATAGCCTTCAGATTTATGACATTTTTCTGCAGCAAATGCTCCTACAGCATCTCATGGGGATCCAAGCCCTCTGAGGGACCTGTAGTCCCTCATATAAAATCTTCCTTTGACTTGATCTCTTTAAGTGTGGCCAATGACCCCACAATCATTGAAAACCCATGCTTGGTGATGGTGCAAGTTAACGTGGATGACCTTGGTACCCAGGATTACGTGTGCAATACAGGCTTGATTGCTATCATCAGTACCCAAGGTTACCAGCCTTGACAATATCAGGACTGAGTTACCTGCGTGGAACAACCTATCCATATTCATACCTGTGAGCAAGCTCCTCACTGGCATTCATAAACACACTTCTCCCTCTGAGCAGAACACAGTGTGCAGATGTTATCATGCAAATTAATTTTTCCAGATAAAGATGTCCTAACTTTTGATGTTGGAGGAGAGTGTTGTTTCACATTAGAGAGGGATCACCAGCAGATATTTTACAAATCTTCACGTCAAAGTGCAGGTGAGAGCAGGCTGTCCATACCGTTGTCATTATGGTGGTGCCTAATCCAGAACAGCCCCATTGCCTTTGCATTGTATAAACACACAGAGAGAAATAGACAATCTCTGATTACAAGAGTTTACAGCTCAAAAAAAAAAAAAACCCAAAACAAACCAGGCTTGATTTCATTGAAATGCTTAGGGTTTTAGCACATAAACCTCAGAAGTGATACAGATAGCACTCATGAATGGGTGCAAAGACCTTCAGTAAAATCATCCATGGAGCATTAATCTATGGTCCTGTTTCTCCATCATGAGGGAGAGAATAGGGGAACAGAAAGGAAAGGGGAAGGGTTCTACAGCTCTTAAGAGTTGATGTTGGTTTTACTTCCTCAAAAGTGCCTCTGGCAGACATTCACTTCGGACATGATCAGAAAATATTTTAAAGGCCTCTTTCCACACACAAAAAACTCTAGAGCCTTATTTGGCAAGATCCCATGCAGTAGCAAGAAGAGAAGTCAATCTGGCTTGTTTGAGGCTTAGCACTGATCCCAAGATATAGGAAAGACATGGATGTTATGCTTGGCTTTGAGGAAACACACATGCAATTCCCCAGCCTGTGGCACAGAAATGAGAAATATCCGTGGAGTACAGAAGAGCATCTCCTTTCTTTGAATTGCCAGATGGAATTTGTGAGACTTGCACAGTGCTTGAATGGATCTTCCATCGCACCTATGTGGCTGGCAGACAGGCAGTGCTAGCTGGTTGTGCTTGAGCCCCAGGTAGCAAGTTCCAGGCACCAATACCCAGGGGTTTGTGTCAGTGTGGTTCCTCTGTCACGCTGAGTTCCGCAATCCCATTTCTGCAAAGCATCTTTTTCATGTCAGGGATCTGCTCACATCCATTTGTGCTCATGAACATAGTGGGGGCCATATTGTTCATCTCCAGTAAGACTCACACGCAAGTCCTCTGCTGGACAGAAACTTCTGGTCCCTGGACAACACAGAGAGCCATGCTGGAGACTGTAGAAAAGAGGGATGTACAGAAGTCAGCTGTCTCACACTGACAGCAGCACTGGCAGCTATGGACTTTGGGTTCTTATGTCCTAAAGAATGCAGAAAGTCACCACTGTCTGCATATGCCCTGCTACAGAGTGGTAGGATAGATCTGTTTGTTCATTTCATTCTTGATCCATTGAAGCTTTCTAGTCATTCTGTGCTTCTGTTTTTCTGTTGACTTAGTTATATAAACTTCCTCTAGTGCAAGAGTAAGTATCTTTTGTGCTGTAACCCTAAGATCCCCTGCAAGGGATTCTGTATGGACTGCAAACAGTCTCAGATATTGTGACCCTGTAATGACCACTCAACTACAGTTGTCTGAAGAACTCTCAGACTTTGAGAACAGCCACATGAATTGCAACCTCAACTGTTTCTGCAAGTTTAGTCCAGAAAAGTCTATACTAAATCTTTTAAGTAAAAGTCTTTTAGGTTATTGTTGAGGAGCCTGAAGAAAAACTATTTTGGTTGCAGAGAAAAGTTTTCCAGTGTTGTGTTGCAATTTTCAGTACTCAGCCCCTAAAAAATGTGATTGCATTTGGCTTTCAACAACTGAAAATCAAAAAAAAAATTTTTTTTGCTTGACATAATCCCCAAAGTCTAACATGTATTTCTTCTGGAAATGTTAGTTCTGTCCACAAAAATGTGCCAGTTTTGGTATCTTCTGTTGTTGTTGTCATTCAAATAAAATCCTGAACTAATATTACTCTTTTTTTTTTTAATGATCCTTCATCTGGGTGAATTTTTTCGTTTCTAAATGCATGCACTCATTAAGTTCTGAATTCCTTTGCAGTGACAAATCACATCACAGAAGGAACTGTGCTCTTTCCTCCAAGCAGGACAGGGAATCCCTTCTCATCCTGTCGCTGTGTGAAGAAGCAGATACTGTGTCTCTCATTTCTTCCAGTTAACTCACCATTCCAAAAGCTTCTGTAATGGGCACTGATTGCGAGTGTTCATTACAAAGGGGAGTGTTTTCTTGGTGAGTTCCCATGTGCCTTCATCACAGTGAGACCAAGAGCTTTGCTCTGTTCGGGCAGCTTGTTACAAAAACATCCTATGTCTCCAGTGCATCTAGTTTAGATACTGACTTAATATTAAGCTGGAAAATGACAGCATATGATGTACACCTCCCAGACACTTAATATTGGTGGCATTTATTTGTGGTTGGTTACACTCTTTTTATGGGTTAATTTTCTGTTGGCCAGTTAGAAACTGTCTGCTAAACTGATCTCATTTGAAATGCTAAGTCAATGTGAATATTCCATCTGTGTCATTCCCTAGAAAGTTATAAGAATTTCAAGTCGTGGTGCCCTGAGGTCTGGGCACTTCCAAAACCTAAAAGTATAAACAGGTCAGGCAAGTTCTGAGCTTCTGAAGCTGTTTCACAGCCTAAGTCTCACACCTTCCTTGATTGTAGATAAATTCTTCTCTCTTATCTGCTTTCTACAAACTTTCCCCGACATGAAAAGCCATGGAGAATTAGCGAGCACTGATTTATGGTGCATTAGCACATGCAGCACGTTTCTCTAACTCCAGAGAAAGTCTGGCTCTGCAATGCTTGGAAATGGTCTTTAAAACCCAAGGCAGAGTGTTACACACATCAGAATGTGCTCTCTACGGGTGAAATGCAGCTCTCCATAGTGACATACCACAGTGTTGAGGTAGTTGCTAAGTTCTGCTCAAATGCCAGGATGCATTTCATCCTGTGGCCTTTATTGATATATTAGAGAGCAGATCAGAAGTCACGTACCTTGGCATTGATTTGGTATTGGGACTAAATCAACATCAACTTTGATTGCTCCACATTGCTCTGTATATTACCAGGCTCTGAATGCTGTGCCAGGGGATTAATCACCAACAACAAAGAATTAACTAGGTGTCAAAGTTATAAAAGAAGGGGTTTTAAGAAGCCATCTCTTTATCCATCTTTGTGAAAACAAAGCAATGTGCAATGAGAGATGTACAAATAATCAGAACACCCAAGGGGGAGGAGCAGAGGTGCAGAACAAGCTTCCAGCAAGACAACCTGCTAAAAAGGTTACTTTGAAAGCTTTTTGATGACGGAGCTTATTGTATTTGTGAAAGATGTGACAGGACGCACTTGCCTGTAATAGCAAGGGATTGGAATTGTCAACTGGGGACAGCCCTTCTGGCCCTTTTCCTATCATGTGCTGTCTGAGGCACTGCAATTAAACTCAGGACAACAGCTGTAAGGAGGGGGAGCTGCAGAAGTACAGTCAGGTGAAACTCTTATCAATTAAATAATAAAAGCAGCCAGTGTAGTGTGAAGAAAGAGGGTAGCAGGATAGAGAATGGCTGCACAATAAGAGAGGGGAAGCCAGCAGGCTGGTTTCTGGACACAGACCAGTATCTTGTAATGCATTGTGTTGTGAAGTCAATCATTTCATGAAGCCTAGGACTTGTATCTCAGGAAAAGGAAAAGATCATCTTGAGTTCAAATGTCTGTCATCACAGCTAGGTTTGCAATGCCTTTCCAAGAGCTGAAATAATATCCAAAAAGGCTCATCTGTGTATAAAATTAAATAAAAGATCAAAAGACAGATTTGTCTCCACTGGAAGGTCAGTGAAATTTATCAAACCATTAAAACCACTTTATTTCTTCAGAGATCCTCCAAAACCAGCCTCTCTAACTCTGTATTATTTCCAGACTGCTCACCACTTCCTCTCATCTTTATAATACAAGAATGACTCCTCTATGTTTCAGACTTGGCTTTGCTGAAGTTTATATTCTGCTAAATAAATACTACATCATGCAGCTCTTAGCACTAAAAAAATATCAGCCCATCTGGGTTTTTTTTCCCCTCTTAATGAAAATTATCTTCAAGGAAGACTGCATGTCTATGTCCTGGAGGATGGGGCTGGGCAGGAAAGTTATCCGTGGTGAAAGTTATGTTCTCTATTTCCTCTTTTTATTCTTGATTATAGCTGTACACATACTTGCCTTTTGCTGTTGCCCCATCTTGAGCACTATGCAGACCTTAGACACATCAGGGTCATGGTTGAAAACACTGTTCTGGAGTCTGACTGGTGGCAAATTTGTGGGGATGGATCCTGATTACTGACTGGTGATAGCTCAACATTACTACTGAGGACATCATGAGCTACCTTTCCTTCAGTCCTTTTCCACCATCCCCTCCTGTGGTACCAATGCAAATGAAGCTGACAGATGGGCTGGACTCTGGCCGCATCCTGGTCTGTGAGCATCACCTGCTGCTGTGTCCAGGTCACCCAACCCTGGAAGCAATGGAGCTGTCTTCTACTAACACCTCATCTCTGCAGCACAGGCATCCAGGGGCAAGTGTGCCTAGAATAGCATGAAATGGTCTCCTGGGGCCCCCACCATTGGCAGATCCAGTACACCAGTTAGCAGGAAGAGCTGAGGGCAGGATGGGCACAGGTGGATGGGCACAGGTGGATGGGCACAGGTGGATGGACAGCTCCAGTGAGGACCCAGGCTGGGGCAGGCCCGCCCACCTCCCCAGCAGTGAGAGGCGTAATGCAGAGCAGAACTTGAAAATGCCCTTTTAATAGTCACTTGAGTACCTCAAATGAAAGGCGGGTCTTGCATGTAGATGTGTCCCATCAGGCTGACTTGATTTCTGATGAGTCTGGAGAGGCAGCTTTTTGTTCTCTCTGATTTGTCCTCTGTGTTAACATTTGCTTTAGATTCTTGTCAAAACAAGAACAAGTGTGTGCCTCTTAAAGTGCAGCACACACTCTGTCCTGTTTAGTTCTGTAATGCTTTGCTTGGCTGCTGACAACTTGTTCATCAGAAGAAACAATATGACCTTGGTCCATGCCCTAAGAAATTCCCTCCTGTAAGAGCAGAAATCTAACAAAGCCCACCCTGTCCATCAGACTTGGACAGAAATAAAATAGCCAACCACATCAGCCTTCTGAAAAAATGTTACCAGAAGTCCACTTGGGTTAAGCTGTGCATAAAGTTCCTGGGATCAGCTTATTGGGGAACAAGTGACAGAAAGGGACTGCTGCATTAGGAAAAACTGTCCTCATGGTCCAATGCCAGAACTACAGCTAATAGTAGTGGATGCTTGAAGGACAAGAGCAAAACCCTTCCTAATTCACCTAAATTCCATGTCAGTAGGGATACCTTACTCTGCCCCTTTTATGGCTGATCATCTCATGCCCCGATCCCGGGCACTGACAGTGCTTGCGATTTCACGCTGGCCAGCCTGGGCTTTGAAGGCACAGGTATGGCTGGTGTGCTCTAAGTGCACATGCCATTATTCATGCTTTGTTAACACACGGTCCATTCCCTTCACCTAACAGCAAAGGTAAATTTAGTCCCATGTCTACCATATGTTCAATCTGAACTCTTTGTCTCAATAGCAACCTGCAACATAGAGCCCTCTGAAAGTACTGTATACATTGCCAGAAAAAAGTATTTCCTTTTATCCTTTCAAGTCTATCTTCTCAAAGTAAAAGGAGAGTCCTGGTCTTGTGTTATTGGAAAGGGAAGTAGCAGTGCTGGCTGAACTCATCTGCATTACTATGTACTCCTGCTTCCCCTCCTCATGCCCTCACCTGAGTTTAATTGCCCTGAGAATATTTTCTGCTTATATCAAAGCTCTTCTTCCCTTCACACCTCCTGCATTTTTGTAGCTGTCTGGGTAGACATATTTTGTTACCACAGCTCAGTTCTCTTAGGAGCAAGGTGATTTGTGGCCCACACAAACCCAAGCCTTTCACGCTGGCAGTCATCCAGAGTCCCTGCAATGACTTATTTGCTGCCTCATATCCCATCATGAACTGCCTGTTTGTCTTTCCAACACCTGGTGCAGCTGGTTCTACCTTCGCTTGGGAGCCCTTTGAGGACAGAGCCTGCCCTTTAACAGGCATGTGTCCCACACTCAGCCCCATGGAGCACATCATGAATCCCACACCACAGGCTGAGTGGATTCCCTTGCCAACGCAACACAGGCAAAGACAACTCTTAAATAGGGAGCACATCCTCTTTGCATAAGCAAGACCACTGGCAAATACAACAGGATCAGGAAGAAGCCTGCTGAATGAAGTTGTGTTTCAGTTAATATCAATGAGGTTATCACCAATGCAAATAACATTTTCTTCAGTAGCTTCTAAGCACTTCCAGTTGTGTTTCATTCTATTTTTCTGATCCCTTTTTTACAACCAACAGAAGCTCTGTTTCAAAAGTGGGTTTGAAAATATTCCTTCACAGATATATGGAACTAATTCTGTAAATGTCTGTTCATGAATAGACCTGAACAATTATTACTTTTGCAGAGAATAATATATACTCTGTGAATGTGGTTTTAGTTGTCCTGAAATTGTTCACACAATAGTAGTACTGTATTTCATGAATGATGCTAGCTGGGAAGGAAAAGAGAAAAAAACGGAATAACCTTCACAAATAGGAAAGAGGAAGTAGTGCTCTTCAAACTGTACCTTTATGTCTAGTCTCAAGAGTGTAGAATAACCAAATTAAACTCCCACACAGCAAGGGAAGATGCAACCCTGTCTGTCAGCTGTCTGGAGCACAACTGTGGGTAGCTGGACACAGAGTGTCCTGTCCAGACCCCCCTAGGGTGTGAGAGTAGCTCTCAGCCTCCAGTCCCCTTATGGCTTTTCCTGACATAAAGCTCATAGTTCCTCCCAAAAGGAGGGGAATCAGTGCATCTCATCTTGTGGGACGGTACTCCAGTCCAGCAGGATGAAGAGGGCTGTCTTCTGGCCCAATCAGTATTTGAACAAGAATGTCTTCAGCAGGAAAGGTGGAGAGGTAAAGATCAGCCAGCCAAGAATCCTTTGGAGACCGGGACTCTCGGGCAAGGAGGTGTCAGAGCCCCAGGCTCAGGGCAGCTGCTGAACTCCAGGCAGGGAGTTCAGCCTGAAATAGCCTTGCAGCAGGCACCAGGGCCTTTGGAGATGGGGAATCTCTTATGGCCCTCTCTGTAACAGATGAAAGGCTGCAATGGCAATAACTGCTCCTTCCTCACGCAGTTGCATAACCCACCCCCTCTTTGCCTTTGTTCGCATGTGTCCATAGCAAAGCATTTCATTTTGGATTACATGGAACATTTTGTGTCAACTGAAAACAATAAGACTGATCCCCTTCCTCTGCCTGTGAGTTAAACCCCCAAAAATTTACTTTTTTTTTTCTATGATTCTAAATTATTTTCCAGTGAGGCTGCCAAGCTCAAAATCACTTCATCATGCAGAAATAAATGCATCCTTTCCCATACCTACCTGATTTCCAATGAGAAACAGGAAAAGAGACCCCAAAACAACATAGCCTGGCTTAGCAGGAAAAGTTGTTGCTGGTGTCCACACAATAGGCATGAAGAAGAATTTCAGGTATGTTGGAACTAACAATGTGTGTCCTTTTGGAGCAAGATTTTGCTGCAGATCCAAGGACCCTGACTGAATTTGTAGTCAATACAGCTGGGAGGATGGAAATTACTTGGAACTAGATAGAAAAATGAGGATTTACACAAAAGGGCAGCATCTCCTTCCCCTTGCTCTGCTCATCTGCAGTAGAAGATCCCAATGCCACCTCCACTTTCTTCTTCTGTCACAGCAAAATAAGACCCCCAAAGAGCCACTGTTGAGCGTAATTCCTCAAGCTCACTCCCCAGTTCTTTTGATCAGACACACAACAGAGGTTGCATCCCTCTACGAAGCTGCTGGAGCATGCTATCATGAGGTTTTTATTGTACTTTTTGACAAGCAGACGTAATCTTTGCAACCAAAAGCCATTTCTACTTTTCAGGGCAGAGCTGTACTTTACAGAGAAGAAGGACTATGCAATCAACAGACTGAAGTGGCTGAAGAGATAAATAACACTCTATACCAAAGGACAGATACAGTTACTTTCTGTGTGCTAATCAACGCCCCCGACATGGGACATCAAAGCAGGGCAAAGCAACCACGGAATTCAACACGGCCCTGAACTCAAGGCTGTGACAGGGACAGCAGAGAAATGTCCCGATTATGTTTCACAAGCTGGCAAATCTTAGACCCGCCCTCAGAGGAAGACTGGCCCTGAAGGCAGGAAGATGCAGTGGGACATGCTGTTCTGTGTGACTCCAAAGAGAATCTGTGATATCCCTGCTTTCATGTGGCACACTCCCATGTGAAATCTCCAGTGAAGATGATAAAAGCCTTTAGAGTGGGACAGTCTCTTGTTTTGGTGGGCTTTCCATGGGTGAGCCAAAAGCTGACGGCAGAAGGCACTGGAAAGTGAGGATGAGTGGGAATACTCTTCCTCGACAGTGTTGGTCGAGCTCTGACCCCACCACTGAATGGGAGAGCTTGAAAATAAGCTTGTTCCATTGACATGGCTCAGAGGGATTATCTCCTCCTTGACCTTACAACCCTATGGCTGATGAGCTTACCAGGTGCTTTTATCTAGCCCCAGCTGACACTGCTGAGGGGTTTTGTCAGATCTGCTGCTGTTGAGCAGAGTACCGTCGGATGGATTCTCCATGCCCATTCTGTTTTATAAATGACTTGGACAATGAGGCTTTCACACCAAGCAATGGGGCTTTCAGGCTGAGAGTCGGGGCAGGAGGACTGAATGAACTCACACTCGCAGTCCAATCTGGTGTCCAGCAGGAGCATAGATCCCAACAGCTGAAAGGAGAGCTGAACTCCACATGAGGGGTTTAAACACAAGCAAATGAACCAGCCATTCAGAGTTAAATGCAGCGCTCATGAGCAAAGATGTGGCTGTAGTCAATCTACCTCCCACCTACCCATCACCAGTGCTTCCAAAGTGAAGGAAGGGCTGTCAGAGCTGCTGAAAAACGAGCACTGGCCACTGAAGGTCTGAAGTGCACAGCACTGGAAGTGCATTTTCCTGCATCCATGTGGCCAGCAGAAGCTATGTCTAGGCCAAAGAAAAGGTTGATGTGAAGACACATTAGCTAGTTTCTTGGACTCCTGTGTAGTTCAGGCAAACCATTGTCTTGAACTCACATACACATGAATAATAACAATAAATAAGTACGATATAACCATCCTTGCCAAACCACAGACAATCTGCTGCTTTATAATTCATCGCAGCAGCAGGTCCATTCTCTTTCCTATGTAACGCTCACAGTGGAGCAGAGAAACATATTCCCTGGCTGGAGTGGGTTTAAACCATGATTCAAGATACATGTAGAGCCTGTCTGGGAGTGACACATGCCCGTATGTATTGCATATGCATTGCCAGTGTTTCCCATTGAATGCCATGGGCACTATTTAATCATAATTAAATGATTTATAATTTAATCATAATTAAAACTGAGCTAGTTCAGTCTTTTAAGCAACACTTCAGCCATAGAGACAACTCCTAAGATGAAGTCAATCCTGATGAAAGTGGATTTTTAACACAGACAGGGTTGCAATGATTATTGCCTCCATTACAGTAAGTTTAGTGCTGGCAGCCCGTTGTGCTGAACAGGCAGCCCTGGAGCCTTAAGTCCTCTTCATCTCCCAGAGTGCTACAACACGAGCATTTGCTTCCACTACAGCGACCTGTCAAGTCGCCTCAGCCTCGGCTCAGCAGGGTCACTTCCAGGAACAAGGAGATAATTCAGCCATTATGACCCTGTCCGGCTCTCCCGTTCTTTGATAAGCCTCCTAACAAAGGTACCAATTAGTGACAAGTGTGATGGGGAATTTTGCAAGGCAGGCACCTGGGGACTGAGCTGAGACAAAGTGCTGGTGGCCATCAGCACTGCATTGGGAGATGCTTCCCCTTGGCGCTCACAGGCACAGGGTTTAGGGGTGATTTCTGGGGAAAACCCCACTGCTGCAGGAGATGCAGGGTGTGCTCCAACTGTAGGCATTTTTACTCCAGGCTGGTACTGAGCCCCTGCTCTCTTGCTGTGTCTGAAACAGTTTATTTCAGATAAAAATCAGGCTCAGAGCACTTTTCTGTCACAAAGGGTCCCATAGAATATTTATGGCCTATTTCAGGAAAGAATAAGATGGTAACTCTTACATCCTCACCACATGTCCCTCTCATCATTCTAAATCTCCTCTGCACTGTTTTATTTGGATAATGCAGCATTCACAACGTGCTCCCCATTATTATATGCTTCTGTCCAGCTGTTCAGTGTCAGGCTCTGCTTCAGGCTTCTTTTCTCTCCAGTCGTGTGTCTTTCTTTGCACGTTTGATTCACTGATGTGCAGCGTATGCTCCAGGGCAGTTCCCTTTCATGGGCAAGCACCGGACTAATAGATGATCTCAGGAATGATCAGATCAATTCATTAACCTTCTGAATAAAGTTCTCTATTGATACAGCCCCTCTTATCAGGGAAGCCTTGGGTATTATTTATTCCACAAAATGGAAACGCTGCTCTCCCCCTCTCCCACCCTGCCAAGGTTAGGGCCTTACGTCAGCCTGTGCTGTGGTGACCTTGAGGGTACTAACCCTTTGGAAGCGCCGGGCTTTTTCCCCATCGGTGCGTGCGCGGGCACGGCTCCCACACTGCGTGGTGATCTGCACGTCTCACTGCACTTTGCATACACAGGGCTCTTAGCATATATTTGCATGAGGGTTATTGGCCTTCCCTTGCTGGAGCACCAGCAAGATGTTTGGCGTCAGAGCAGCCTTGTTGCTGTGGTTATCAGTACAGGGCTTGCAAGCTAGGGGCTGGAAAGGCTTGGATTTGTCAATAAGGGAGAGCTGGAAATAGGCTGACCAAAGAGGTTGTGGAGTTTCCATCCATCATGGTAGCTGTTTAAGAAACAACTGGGCATGGCCCTGAACAACCTGCTCTAGCTGACCCTGCTGTCAGCAGGTGGGTGGGACTAGGTATCTCCAGAGGTGCCTGCCCAAGGCACCCACACTGTAGATGTGTGACGTGTGTGATTCAGTGACCTTGCTGGATGTGTTTTCAGGTGAGGAGAATTAGAGGCAGCAGGACTAAGGGGATTTAGGGGGTTAGAAAGGGCAAAGCAGCCTCAGTCCAGAAGTGAATCCACACTGCTTCCTCCTGAAAACACATCCCTGGGAGAGAGGAGACTGCAGCATGAAGCCAAAAAGCTCAGGGCAATGTTCTTTTGAGGCCCGGAGACACATACATTTACAAGCCTGCCCTGTCTGACTACCTCTCTTGTTAAATCCATCAGTTTAATAGCTCACAAAAGGCTACAGATTTCTTGTTGCTCTTATTCTAATTACTTGGATTAGCACTGAATCATCTTTTTCAGCTGTAATATATGAGAGACACATAAGGTTTTGTTCTGTGCCTATTTGCTCTTCCATTTACTCAATACCTGCAGCCCATTAGCTAGATCATTATTCACTATGATCTTTCTTCTTGCCCCTTCTCTAATAATCTCCAATTGTAATTTTGAGCATTTTGGTTACAGTTGCCAGTTGTCAGCTCCTGGAAAGTTCTTGGCACTTCTCAACTTGCAAAAGTAAGCACGTCCCAGCTTTCCCTGTATCCTTTTGAATAAACGAAATAGTTTGTATCACAACAACACAACACTCCCTTCCTGGCAAGTTTGCCTCCCCAGTCTGTGTGGTTGTTGGAGGAAGGGGGAAGGAAGCCTATTCGCCTTACTGCCCTTCTGGGGTATGAATGAGGAGGCTTTTTTCCCCTGCCATAATTTTAGCATGAAAGAGAAAGGCATTTTTATGATGCAAAAGGTAACATTTCTGGTAACACTAGCCAGCTTTTGCCTGCCACATTTTCGTGGAAATTTCCCCAGGAAATCAAATTTCTTGTTTGCTTTGCTATGGAAAGCTACTGGTAGCAGCTGTCAAAGAAAATTGCAAGTACCCACAAATATTGTCATTTTCAAAGGCAAATATTTGCAGAGCATGAAGTCAAGTCATGGAGTTAAGCCATCCCTTTGGAAGGGTTCCTGTTGGCTAAGGCACTTCTGCTAGTGCTGCTACTCACACCTTTTCTCTCTATGGCATAACTTTTTTCCCTCCTTCACATTATGGTTACTGTAGTAACTGCAGTCCCAAAACAAGTGTAAGGCCCTACCTGTCCATTGTACAAGTATGGATAAACTCACCTTTTCTCAACTCTTATTCTTCTATTCACTCCCCTTTGGATTTTCACCTGGAGTGTGTCTGGGGACATGTTTTATTTCCTCTTCAAGTGTTTTTTTTTCTTTGAAATAACAAGTTATAACCCACTCACCCTCAAAGCAGAAGTGGTGTTTGCCTTCAGCTTTCAGCATTCATCAGTTGCAATTTGAGCTAGAGCAGCCTTCTCTGCTGCACACACCCCCACCCCACACACCCCTTTAAATAAAACAAGGCATCCTTGAGTAAGCACCTGATTTCAGCACCTACAAATGGGAAATAGTGTGGAATGTTGACAGCGTGCCTTTGCAAGCCAATGACCCAAACACCAGGTGTAGGATTTGGCAGTGTAATTCAGGTTAGCACATTGATGTACCAGAACTTATCTGAATCCCTGGTACCTCAGCCCCCCATCCCACATGAACACACCTCGGTAGTCCCATGTCCCATGTAGTCCTCCAAGGCAAATCAGCAAAATTAGCAGGAATTTTCTCAGTTGTTTTAAGAGCTCTACAGTCTATGCAGTGATGGATTCCAGCAGCTGATGGATGTAGGCTTGCCAAAGGTCCACCATAAGTCCCTCACAAGTGTCCCTAACTTGAAATATATGCTCATGGTGTGAGAAAACAAAGATTCATCATGTACTGAGGCTTGTGTGAATGCTGGAGAGAGAGGGATTTGGGAAGGTGGGAGGAGAGAGCTTTCTGTGTCAGAGCCCTGTTGGACAGCTGTATAGTGTCCCCTCTGAGAAGCTGCAAAAGACCTTAATGAGCTCCTCTGCTTTCTCCTGGGCAGCCATTAGTCATCAGCAGAACACAGGCTGTGTGCCTTGGGTCTGAGGGGTGCTTTTTTTAAACCCAGCCGCTCTAGTTGCACATGTTTTTACTGTGGTACTGTATAAGTACACAGTCTCTGGATAGGAATGTGTCCAGGAACAAACAGGTGGAAAACCTCAGTGTTTCTAAGAAGATAGGGGTTATCGTTTTATGAGGGACACTCCCTTCGATGTTGTCATGGTAAGGATAACATGTGACTGTAAACACCATAGGCTAAACATCTCTGCATGAAATCAAAGGGCTGTGCATTATCTGGTGAAGAACAGCTGAGAAATTCAGCTGGGTTGGCAAAGAATGGCATTCAAATTATGAGCTCCAGCCTTAATCCTCCCTTTTGGATGGGCAGCTGAAGTCTTTCAGGATGGTACTGGAATCCAAAACCATAAGAAAGATAAAACTGTGCCTGAGGAGAGAGCAGTTTCTGGCTGCTGCAGTGCTTGTGAGCTCCCATCCACAACACAGGTGGGGAGCACAGAACTGATGGAGCACCTGGAGGCGATGGAGTCAATGGCTTCAAGGATACCATTAACCATACACGGATGAAGATGCTTTTTGTAGGGGACATGTTGCCAGAAGAGGGGTTGGAGAAAGGTATGAAGTGTATTTGAAATACAGTGTCACCAGCTAGCCTGAAATAACTATATCCCGTGGCAGTCTCCATGGGAGGAGCACCAAGGGGCTACAAGGGAGACTCGGGGTGCAGATGGTCTCTGTTTATTACATAGCACTGATGGGAGTCCACACCACTGGGATGGTCCTGCTGAGGTCTGAGCTGAAGCTGGGACCTGTGGTGACTGCTAAACATTCCAGCTTACTACCCATACAGACACCAAAGGAGATATCACCACATTTAACCCTTTCACTAGCATCACGAGGAGCAATCCCATCTCTGAAGAGCAGGAACAGCAGCAGCTCCAGGAAAAACTGTCCAACTTCTCCATTAGAAATACATTTACCTTTCCTCCTGCTAGTGTGGCAAAAGGACACCTTTGTTCTAGGACTTAATGAGTAAAACCTAGTAAACAACAACATTTTCATGAGAGTAAGAGAAAACACTTTTGGCAGTCCTGGGGCATTTGCTGTAGCAGGATTTTCTATTAGCTTAGTAAGATTAAAAGGGATCAGACATGTTATGTGAGAAAAAAAAAACAATATAAAGTTCTTTAATGCTTTAGCCCTCCTGCCTCAGATATAAGCCTGCTGGAGTCTTCAAAGATGCCTTTCCATTACTCCTGTCACTCATCCTATGAATTGCAGTGGCATCCCAGTGTGGGCAGGCAGGAACAGCACTCATGATGCATCTGGGCTGGCAGCTGCCAGGCACACAGATGCCAGCCAACAGCTGTGTGGACTATGGGCTCTCTCCTGGCTAGTTACTCCTGTGATTTCCAAGAGGACCAGAGTTCCAGAGGATCCCAAGTGAGCCCATGCAGGGGGACATTGTTCCTCCTCCCCTCAGCGAGCTGGCTGCAGGCACGTCCGCCCTGCTGCGATATGCGCATTTCAGATTATCTGACCTTCTGCAGTCTGGTTGTTTTGGCTGTGCAGCCTTGGTTTATATTTGGTCTGGGCTGGCTTTTGCTTTGCAGATCAGGTGGGAGGGTTTAACATTGTGTTTCTGGGGATTTGGGGATTTCTTCTTGCTCCCTCTCCCTCTCTCTTATTTCTCAATGATTTCTCCGGCTGGGTCAGGTTGATCTGTGTGGGATCCTGGCAGAGCACCAGAGTGTAGCATAAGCAGTGCTTGTAACATTGATTGCATTGTATACTCAGGCACTGGGCTGCTTGGGAGCCGGAAAACCTTTTACAAAACAGCAGATTTGTCCCCATTGAGCACACTTACAGCAAGTTAAATGAATAAAAAGCCAACCGCAGGCAAACCTCCAGGTATCGCTTGGGCAGAAAATGTACCAGGATATATCCTGTCACACTGCAGCCTTCTCACACTCATGGGAGATCAATGCCAGTTGTATTAGGCAGTATTGCTTCTTTCTACGGGTTATTTTGCTTTAGCTGAATTTTGTAGACATGAATTCATCCTCTGTGTCATACACAGAGGTCAAAGTGATCTTTGCAAAGTCTGCTCAGTCCCGATTCCCCTCCACTTTCTAACAACTCTGTTTTGCTAGGTTATGACCTCTTTTAGACCTCTAGACCACTGCTCCTACCATCAGTGCAGGCTGATCCAGCAGAGCACTGGGGGCAGCTGGGAAATCCCATGAAGACTGCTTGGTTCCTCTTGAACACATCCCAGGGCAGTCCCCAGGAGCAGGCTTCATGGGGAAGCCTTTGAGCTGGGAAATTCTTTTCCTTGTGATGCTTCTGTCAATTGCTTTGTGCCACTGCCTGCTCCCTTCCTCACTGGGCAGGCCAGTGTGAGCACTCTGCACTTGCAGGTCCTCTGGGAGCTTCTCCAAAGCATCCATGAGGTATCCAAGGCAGCAATATAGTGTCTGCAGAAAGGTGGAGGCCAAGGTCAGAGGAAAAGTGGGTCTGTGCCTAGCAGAAAAAAGTTACTCAGGTTAACCTGCTGCTGGTGCCCGAGGAGAGTCAGAGAGCGATGGGGGGTGGGGGGGTAGCATGCCGAGGCTGCCTTTCCCAAAGGTTAGACAGATGCAGGACAGAGCTTGCCAGGCACTGCACACACCCAAAAGTCAGTTTCTAATTTGAGAAATTTTCTAATGCCCACTGTACTCTGGGGAACGCAGCCTGGCAGAAGGCATGGGCTGAATGTGGAGTCCTCCTGCCACGCAGCTCCATACCTCTGTCCCCAGCAGAGAAAAGGGACATTGTGATGGCCAGGAGCACCATGCCAGGGAGGAAGCAGCGCGGCCAGTGCACAGCAGGCAGCCTGTGGCCAATGCCATGAACCCCCTGGGACACCTATGGATGTGGTCAGGAGGGAACAGCACAGTGGGGAGCTCCTCACACACCTCCGTGATGGCTTCCACATTGCACATAAGCCTTTCTCCCTAGCTCCTGAGAGTGACAGAAGATGGTGTGCAGGGAATGGGGTCCCAGCAGCCCCTGGGGGCAGGTGATCTGACATGGGGCTGATGCAGCTTCTCTGTTGGACAGGCAGCAGCCTCGTGGGGATTTTGCAGTCCCGTGGGCTTAGAGCTCTTCCGGTTTTAAAGCAAATGCTCCAAGCTGGGCTCCGCTTCCCTGCTGCTCTGACACCCGAAACCCAGCACTAGATTTGTGAAGCTCGCAAGGCAGCCTCGTGAGATGTTTGCCAGGACATGAGGCTAATAATTTAATCAGGTGAATTCAGACGGGGTCCCACGGCGGCTCGGGTTGCGTTATATAACAGCATCCATAGGAGCCTTTGCTGGATGATAGGCTGGATGCTGCACAGCCTGCTCCAGGATGGCCATTAAAGAGAAAGTCTGCCTCCGTTTCGTACCCTGTCCAATGACATGAAGTTTCACGAGGAGAGAAATGCATCTCCCTTTCCATAAAACTGCGGCAGGGCTTTGAAAATTAGAATGGTTTGGTTTTACAACAGAAAATATTGTGTTGTGGCTGCCTGCTTCCAAAGCAAGAGCCAGGAATGGTGCAGTTCAGTCTAAGAGACTGCACACAGGTTTCCAGCCAGCTTTTGAGCAGGTTTAGCAATCCAGCCAGCTGGCCCTACTGAGGTGCTTCACCCCACAGACCTGCAAAGTCTATCAGCACATGCCCCAGGCCTGGGGGAGGCAGCTGGGTGAGAACTGCTGCTCTCATCAAGTACATGAGGTCTCCTGGGCCTGTGTCACATGCTCAGTGTCCTGTCCTTCCTTGGTGGATTTTATTAGTATCTGCCCAGCACCCAGAGTGTTACCACCCTGCCACTGCCTGGCATTGGCCGTGTCACCAAAGGCACTGCTGCTGCGTGTGACAACACAACACACAGGACATGAGAGCATGAAAGATTTAAAAACTGCAGGGCAGATTGTGCCTGCAGAGGCAACACACAGATTTGCTTTGCAAGAGATGGAGTATCAGGTAGGAAGGGACCAGCACATGGGAACCTCAGCTTTTTGGACCATTTGGACCCCACTCATCCTTCCCTTCCTTCCAGGTGCCCCACTAATTCCCCACTGGTCATATTGAATTGCAGACCCAGCAGCCCTCAGAGATGAGTCAATCTCTAGGTGGGAATCCAAGGCTTACACTCAGGTTCATGCTGTTATTTTAGTTTGTGGTGTTTGCTTCTCATTACAGTAAGCTCCTAGGAATGTCAGCACCAAAATAGCACAGAATCACAAGGTTACCTGAAGAAGAATGAAGTAAACAAGAGGGATATTCTTTCTCTCTGCTTCTCTTTTATTATTTTTCATTTCCTTTTTTTTTCCCTTTCCTAAAAGGAGTACTGACACTGAACTCCAAGGTGGAGATTTCAGGTTTGGAGATTAGGTGTATCCAGACACAGGAGGTGTTTTGGGCAGGTTTGGCCTAACCCACTTGGGGAGATGTGCAGCCAAGGTGCCATGGGTCTGCAGCAGCTGTGGATATGCCATTCCTGCTTTGCCCACCCTTGCTGGACACACAGGTGGGGCTCTGGCAGTTCTAGAGAGCACCAGTGCCCTGGCTGCCATCAGCCTACCTATCTCTGGTAACTGCAGCTGACACTGCAGGATGATCCAGCAAAGTAAAAGAGCCTTTTGGAAGAAGCTGCATATTAGGGATGTTGGAGTGGCAGCGCTGCCTCTGATCCCCATTTCCCAGGGCTTATCCCAGAGGAATTATGAGCACATGTAGTTCTGTGTTCAGGAGCTTCACCTGCAGCAGACAGTCCCTGGCCCTCTCTCAGAGGCACAAACAAGCACACACAGCCTCTTTCCAGAACCACACTGAGGTCTCCCGGGATACCAGTGTGCAGTCCAGAAGGGACTCAGTGCTGAGCTTCTCTGTTTAGACTCCATGAGAAATGAGAGCAGGCAAAAAACAAAATCAGTGTCTGGCAGACAGAGAGGGGCCAGGAGTGACTTCCCTGTTTCTAGGAAGGCAGTGCAGATGGTGGGAAATATTTCAGCCGTGCAGTGGCAGCAGTGGTAACCTGGCACTAGAGCAGCTGGGATCCAGCTCCCTCCTCTCCTGGGCTCTTTGTGTGACCTTGAACACTGGGCTTGTGCAGAGCCTGCATTGGTGCCCCCACTGCAAACAGCCTCCACCCACATAAGAACAGGTGCATTCAGGACAGGAGGGGTGCTTGGTGATATGAGGACCCCCTCAGTATGTGGAGGGACCTGTCCCCTCCTTAGAGCCACCACAGGAGATTGGGGTGGAGTAACCAACTCTGCTGCTGCTTCTCTGTGTGCCTTGGAAAGGACATTGCTTGGTCCCAGTTTCTGAAAGGGCACCTGGGAGGGAGGGTCACACAGAAACCTGGGCTCTCCATCTGCGAATTAACAGCTGAGACTTCCAGCCTGGGGATTGTGTTATGCTCCTACTCTGCCTGGAGGATGCCTGGGGCAGCAGCAGGGACAAACTGCGGGGCTCCCCCTGGAACAGAACCCCCTTCACGGCTGAAGGGGACTGCTGAGACAAACAACATTTTCCAGCAATAGCTGCTCTCTTCATTTCCCCTTCCACTTTTTGGAAAAGAAATCTACTAGACACAAAACTGGTAAAAAAAAAAAAACAAAACAACAAAACATCCTTCTTACAAAACCAAAATAACCAACATATAGCAAAAGTTAAAATGGCAGCTTCAGCTCCTGTACCTGGCTGGGATGCAGTGGTTCTGTGGGATCACCCATATGCCAGAGAGTGAGGATAAGCCAGCAGCTGTGGCCTTTGTCCGTGTCTGGTATACTAACAAAATGATAAAAAAGCCATGGTGGTTTCACTGGCCACACTGCACACATGGCTTGGGGCTCCATGATGGAATATTATGACAAAACTGGGGAGACTCCAGGCATGAGGACATGCAATGGCAGCTCTTTCTGTATCAGCAAGGAGGGACAAGCAAGTGGGACAAAACTGTGAGAAGATGTACTACAGAAATTGCCCAACTGTTGCACGAGCAGGGATGAAATTTGGAATGTGGAGAAAGGTAGAGTAGAAAATAAGATCCAGAAATGCAGCTTTGGCCTTTCCTCTTCCTAACCTTGAGCCGAGGAACCCGTGGGGACCACAGGAAGAATTCCTTTATACATTTTTGCACTGTGCATCACACTAAAACTCTGTTGGACTTGCAAATAAACATGCAGCTGGATTGGGCAGGGAGAGAACCACTGGTGCCTGATTTGGGGCTGCCTGGCCCTGGCTTTTTTCCCTTCACCCCTTGCCATGCTCACACCTGAACATACTTTGGAAGGAAGGTGTCTGCTTCAAAACAGTGACAATCATTGTATTTGGCCAGAGGCAGCCAAAAGGTGGAGGCAGGCAACAGTTGGGTGGAACACAAAGGAGCTGCAAAACAGTCAAATTTAGCAAAAAGGGCAGCAGCCCCAGTAGCCACCACCTGCACAAGAAATTTCCAGGCATAGGCACGCTTAAGTTTTTCTACCAAATTTTGCAGGGACTTCCCAAGGGAGAGAGGTGATTCATATCTCTGTGATGCTCATGGGCCCAAACCAGCCACGTGACAAGCCAGCAAACTCAGGTTTTCTGCCTGCAGTTAGGCAGCAGGATGAAGATGACTCATGAGATACTGCAGGACACAACATAACAGATGTCCTGGCCAAGAGTGCTGCAGGGGGATGCAGATACCAGGGAAAGCTGAGCAAGAGATTTTAGTGAGGATTGGCTTTGAATGGAGGAAGATGTAGTTTCAGCTGGAAGGGCTGGGAACCTCACAGCTAAGCAGGGGAGGAAAGGTTAAGCTTGGTATGGGCTTCAGGGTCTACGTAAGAAACATGTCCTGTCAGGCCAGCTGAGTCCTGGACTGCTACAGCTGTGTGGTCATCTGGTTGAACTTGAGCATGGGAACATGCACTGACCATGGGAAGGGGCTCTATCACTCCAGTATGGATAAATCTGATGTTAAAGTGCTGTAGGAGGCAGTGGGTGGAAATGCAAGCTGTCATGTTACAGTTATAATCTATTTACTGGTAGTATTGGGGGCCTTTGAAAGATAGAGTGTGGTGCTAATAATGTTAAGGTCAAGGATTTGATCCCAGTACAGGTCATTTGTGTAAGAGTTGGACTTGATGATCCTTCTGGGTCCCTTCCGACTTTGACAATTCTGTAACTCTGTAATATGATGAGTTAAAACTTTGCATAAAGAAAGAGTCCCTACAAAAAAAAAAAAAAAAATATCTAAATCAAGGACTGAACTCTATGGAGAAACCCCATTAAAATGTTTTGGGTGATCCTGAATTTCTTTAGAGAGAAGCAGAAAACCAGAGCAGAGAGGTAAGTATGGAGAGGTCGTGTGCACAGGGAAGATGGAGAGGAAACCAGTCACGATGGCAGGAATGGTGCAGACTCGCCTGTCAGAGTTTGTTTTACACAGAGCCTACCACTCTTTCAAGTGATTCCATTGCAGCACTGGGATGACAGCAGAACAGAGATCTCACATCCGTTGTAACCACTTCCTCTCCCTTTTGGCTGAATAGCTGAGCTCACAAGATCCCACAAAGGTCTCTCCACAACAGGATACGCATTCAAGCAACATGGAGAGATCTTGCTCCTCTTCTTTAACAGGCCATTCTCCTTCCATGGTGTTTTCCTCCTTTGGTGGCAGGGAGGGCAAGGATTTCACGGGGCCACAGAATGAGTGAGTGGGAGCAAGTACACACCACCATGGAGGTCCTCTGCCACAACAAGGTCTGAACCCTACTTCCAATTTTCCTCTGTGAGGAAGAAACACTGCACCAAATCCTTATCAATGGCTCTCCTCAGCAAGTCCATAGCCTTCAGGATGCCTGGGAACACAGGCTGCTGTCTGCCTGCAGCTTCCTAGCTGGGAGGCAGCTTTGGTGGCTTCAGACATTATCCAGTAGCATCTGTTTCCACACTCTCATTCACAGATGGTGCTGCTGCAGGAACCCCAGAGTTCAAACTTACACCCAGCTGCTGGATGTGCTTGTGCAAGGCCAGGGCAGCCACAGCCAGGCAAAGCAGAGTGTAGCCTCCTTTATTACAGTATATAAAAGCAAGGGATATGTTTATGGAGGTCAGAAAGGACTGGCTCAGAACTTGAGATATTCTTCAAAAGGACAAGAGCCAGCTGCTACAGGAGGCAACCTCCATCTTGGTCCTCAGTTGCATGTCAAATGTAACAGCAACCTTTAAACAAGAGTTGATAATGCTCACAGCACTTACAGCCTTGAGACATTGTGCAAATGGTCTCTCAGTTAAGTATTTGCAGTAAAATCTGCCTGGGAAGCATTTTTTTTTCTCCAAGTAGATGATATTTGGTCCGTGTTGAATTTTTTCTTTCCTG
The DNA here is from genome assembly GCA_013399225.1 of Rhipidura dahli. Taxonomy (NCBI): domain Eukaryota; kingdom Metazoa; phylum Chordata; class Aves; order Passeriformes; family Rhipiduridae; genus Rhipidura; species Rhipidura dahli. The sequence continues at coordinate 556,696 of VXAC01002073.1, forward strand.
TTTCAGTGTCTAGTTCCTCCCTATTTGGCAAGTCATCAGTTTACCTCGAGGTGGGCAGAAGATGGACACTTGATGGAGATATTAATTTTTAGGTCTGAAGTGGTTCTTATCATTGCCAAACACCTGAAACTCCCCATGGTTTCCATTTTTATCCAAGTCTTGGGCAACCCTAGCACAGCTTCAATCTTTTGCCTGGAATCAGGGTTTAAAGGTCGAAGACAACATCTGCAATAGTCTTAAGAGAGAGCCTGTGCAACACTGGATTTCACATTAAAATCTCCCTCATTTGCTTCATACACAAATCAGCTTTATATACCTTGTAAGGATGCTCAGAAAACACTTCAAGTTGCAGAGAACAAAGTGGAGGTATTATTAGCAGAGAGCAAAGAGCAGAGCTCTGTAAGCAGGCATCATGCTGAGCAGGAGGCTTTAAATAGTTTCCTCTGAGACAACTTTGGCTCCTTCTGTTACACAGTTTTACTCAAGTGTTCAACAAATTATCTCATGAAGGAAGCAAATATCACAAGAACAATGTCACTCGTATGTCTTGCAGGAGTTGAAAACCACAGCATGGAAAGAGCAGCCTCAGCTCCCTAAACAAGTTAAACATAAAGGAAAGGCACAGAGAGGGAAATCCTCTCTGACTTTGTTATGGAAATGTGATACAGTTTGACATTTTAATTGCGATTCTCCCCTTATTATCTGGCACACGTTCATAGTGCCCAAGATGTTGTTTAGTGAATCCAGCTGCCTCCTCCGCTCCGTTTGAAGTCCAGTGACTCCGCGTGATAGGGGAGTGTGAGAGTCAATGTGATTTGTGTATGAGGAAACATAAATATGTCACAGGAGTTTAGTCTTATAGGGCTGCAGAGTTTATACTCACAAAATCTGTTGTACCCTTGTTTACACACCCAGATCCAAAGGCCTGACACACCCTCGCTCCAGCTCAAGGCTTTCATCATTTCTGCCTCCTTTCTAATGAGGCCATTGCAAAGCATGTGGATGATGTTTGACCACAGTTTAATATATCCAGGAAAATGTGCTCTCAAATGTTAAGAAGAGCTTTAATCAAAGTGATTCTTTGTCATTAGCTGAGATGAGCACACGCAAGGTTCTGCTGCCACATGTACAAACTCCTAGGCATGGGCCTCCTCACATGCCAAAAGCTTGTCCACACCAAAAAAAATGGAAGGCTTGCAGATATGTGAACTTTAGCACACCCCTGTGCATAGACACCTGAGTACAGAGATGCAGCTGTGCTTAAGTGCTGAACAATGTCCATGCTCTTCCTGCAGCTTGCTTCTGCCAGCCAGAATTGTTGAGATACACCCATATATTTGGCACTGCTTTTCACCTGAACTTCACTACTGTGCCAGCCACAGGGGAAGGCTTAGCATAAAATGGTCCCATGATTCTATGTAGCAGAGGAATGGAAAGATTTACCAATGGGTGAATTTAAAAACAAGCCATAGGAAGCCCAGGGGTCTAAATTAAGGGAAGAGACTTTCAAGAACATCATGTTAGAAGCAGATGTCCTAGTCTCTGAGAGTGTCCTTCAAACCCCAAGTTTTTAATCTGTGTTTCTGAAAACGAGAGATAATAATAGCCTCCCTTTGGATAGGAGGTTCTTTGAGAGAAGCAACCATGTGAATACAAAGACTCAGCCTATTTCACCTTAGGACCACAACTGTCTCCCTGAAGGCAGTAAGAACTCTGCCCTCCTTTGAGCGAAAGAAAACTGGTAATTAATATTGCTGGAATAAATGTCCTAGTAAAGGCTACCACAAAAAGGCTTGGTGACCTTCCTAACCCCAAGTCCAGTCCTTTCTCCAGAACTGGTAGAGCAGGGAAGAGTATTGGCAGGACACACTTGAAAAATCTGGCTAGAAATGAGACCTATGGAGCCTTATGTAGAAGTGTCATCTGGGGAACATCCAGTTCTGTGCCATCTCACTCTAAATTGAGGTCTGAGCTTTTAAATGTCTCTGGCTTCTACCCTTTACTTCTATAGCCCTGATGAGTGAGTTGATGTGATAAGAACCCATAAGTGAGTCACAGTTTGAGGAACAGGATTCAAAGTAACATTCTGTTCTGGATGCTCAGACAGAAGCTTTAATAACTAGTAAGACAATCACCACATGGAAAATGTCAGCTGATTGCAGGACCAAATCACTGGAGCTTTGCCTTCATGGACACACAAAAGATAGCTGCAATTTTTGAAGAGCAGATTTAGAAAAAGCACAGAAAGGGGGCTTAGATGCAAAGGTCATAATTTTCAGGGGATCTGAACACATGGTTTCATGTGTTGGTGTTTCCTGCTCAATTTCACAAGAAAGTAGGGCTCTTCTCAAGGAGTATGGCTTAGGCATAGTATCTAATGATACCGTGATGATGTGGTTAGCGTGGGAATTGAGTAGAAGGCCAGATTGCTCTTCATTACTTCTTTAACATCTATTCATCAATTAAGTGTAAAGTGACGTGACCTCCAGATACACAGCTGCAGGCTGCTGGTTACTCCAGAAGTGCAGTTAACTCTGCAGAAATTACATCCTTTCTGCCAGCAGCCACCATGTCCGAGTCACCAGCACACGGCTCTGCACTTCACGTAGAACCAGCTGAGCTGGGGAGATGGCTGTGACAAGAGGTGGAGAATAAGCAGGTGTGGGTAAAGTAGCCCTTAGGGAGCATTTCAGAGGGGCTCACAATTTTTATCCCACCTATGGCATCTTAGTAATCTCATTGTCCAGCTCTTACACATTATTTCTTACTTATGTCCAGAGTCTTGGCAAAGGGAGCCGTTCAGTGGCCGATGCCAGGCTGAAGCCAGGGGTTTGGTGATAAGGGAACACAGAAGTGAAGCCACTACTTATTTTTGTCTCTAAAACATGTGCCTGATACTGTAGCATGAGCTTTGTCAGGCCTTACTTGTCTTCATGCCAAATGCCCCAAATCATGTGAGAGTGGGGAGCCATTCAGGAACATTTCACAGAGTGGAAGCTCCTCAGGAGGACTTCCCTCTCCCCTGCCCTTGCCCTTTTGTTTGAGGAAAGCTGGTCCCTGACCTGCCCAGAGCATGAACTCAGTTAACACCTGAGCCAGCTAGAGGCTAAGCAATTTCTGAACCTCTCATCTCCCTGCAGATACTGCTGGGAAATTGCTCTTGTCCCAAGAGCAGACTCAGGGAACTAAATGCAAAGCTGTGAATTTGCAGCTGACCTAGGTGGAAAGAACCCTCATGCTTTAGATGACTTCATATCTATTTCTACCAGCTGGAATATTGCCCCCCTACCCATTGAATCAGTGAGTTTGGGATTTAAAAGGGAGCAGTGCCCACCTGACAAAGATGATTTGCTCTTTTGCTTTAATTGTGGTGCTCAGAAGAGCAACTGATTGTAAAAGCTCCGTGAACTTCAAAATACCAGCTGAGCTACAGTACCTAGGCATGCCCAGGCTACTCATCCACAGCAAAGGAGGATTTAAATGCCTTTTGTGGCAGTGGTGAAACCTGCACTCCCCACCTCATATTTCTAAAGTGCTCACACTCAGAATCCATTCCTCTGTCCAGCTGACACAAGGCAATCTCCAATGATGGACCATATGTTTGGGCCTTCAGAAGTAATTTAGGCTGATGTGAGATTTTGAGTGACTGATTTGTCCAGGGTAGAGAAAAACATCCCTTTTTGGCCCTAAAGAGGGCCAGCAAAGATATCACACCCAGCTGCCAGTCACTCCCTGCTGGCTGATGGGAGCTCTCCCTCATCTGGTTTAGTGCAAAGTTTTTAGTGCAAACCAGTTTTAGCAATAGGTTAAGCTAAACCAGATGACTCTGTCCTTCTTCAACCAAGGAACACCATCTTAGCAGATCTGTGAGATGTCGTACCAACTCCAGCAGAAGCACCATTGCAAGTAGATGTTTAGTGCAGACATCCTAAAACTTTTCCTGGTCACTTGCAGAGTTTGCATCTTCGCTTTCAGTGGCAGAGATCATTTTGTGCACTGCATTGCCTGGGTCGTTTATATAAACCACAGGATCCTCCGTGGTTATTCTATATGAGAGGCAGACATCCTCTGCATGAAATAGGGGCTGCCTTACAAAGCTTTGCTGGGGGCACTGCAGGAGAAGTAAGTTTCTGCAGCCAACTACTGACACTGAATAGTCCTGCTCCTTTTAGGAACCCACTAGTGAGACCCTTTAACCACCCATTCCCTTTTATCCCTGCCTAACATTGCTGGTTTCACTGGCTCTTCTCGTCTCCTCCTACCCCCATCTCTCCTTATGTGATCACCTAACCTCTCCAAAATTAGTAGTGCTATGTTCAGCCTGTTCTGGCACTCCAGGCACTCCTGTGGATTCTGAGTTGGTCTCGCAGGGACCCTACGAATTTCCACTGCTGTTGGAGAGAGGAGTGTTTTCAAAACTGCTGACACCAGATCCCAGTGAGTGAACTAAACCAAGAGGCTAGAGCCTGTGAAATGTTCTTAATATAACCAGGGCAAATGGCTCCCATCTTGTGTTACCAAAGCTCCACAGTCATGTGCCCCAGCAGCCCCGTGTCCCTGTCAAGCAGGAGGGCAAAAGCATGAGGTCATTTCCAACCACTCTGTGACATCATCACAGGAAAGCCAAGCATCTACTCCTTTTAGGCGTGGGAAGTCAGAGGAAGGGGCAGGCGCAGGACTTAAGCTTTCCTTTCTGCTTCCATGTGAGCCAAACATAGTTTTGAAGGGTAGAGTGGGGTCATTTTCCTCCCCTTTCCTCCTTCTTGGAGGACACTGTAGCTGTATCAGTGGCAGCTGTTTAGGAGTGCTGGGCTGAGGCAGCTTTGCTCCAGCCCTACCGGAGTATGCAAGAGCCATCTACAGGTGATGGGAGATAAGGCGGCACAGCCCTACCTGCCCTTGCCAGCAGGAGGGCAAGATGCTAACCCCAGCTTGTCCTGCTCCCCTGCGCTACAGCCAATCTCCAGGGTCACCGCCATCCCTCTCACAGGGCACCCCTGCCTTCTGTGAGTGGCCACAACCTCTTCCAGCTCGCAGCTGCTGACTTCAAGACAGGGAACCAACGTCTGAGCTTGCTGGGAAGGCTGGCAGTCCCTGGGGTGGTGAACCCTGTCTCGAGGGCCACAGGGGATGTGCCATGTGCAAGCCACCACGGGTGTGAGAGCCCCTTGGAGACAACTCTGAAGCAGCCCTTCACATGCCGCTAGTGAGGCAGCATGAGGCCACACCTGTGTGAGGCCAAGAGACTGGATTCACAGAGCAAGAAAAGGATCTTCATCTCTCAGTCACCAGCCTTGAGATCCAGCTAGATTGGGGCCATGTTCCAGAGAGCTTTGTGGGCTGCTGCACGGTGCTTTCCCGTGGCAACCTGCATGACCACTGTGCCAACACACAAGATGAGGCAGAGTCCAGCCAGCTGCTGGAGAAAACACTGTGGTCATGCACAGGCTACTAAGGAGGGCCAGTCTTGCATTGAAAAGAGAGGGCTCCAGATGGAGAGCAGTGATTGCAAAAAGTTCAGAAAACCATGGGAACTTCTATTCAGAAAAGCTGGCGTGAGCTGCTGTAGCAGGCAGGAGAAGGTCTAGACTGGAAGAACATTTTCATTCAGTAGTCCTTGAGAGATTTCATGTAAATCTATAAACTTTTATACATTTGCTTTTTTCATCCACTGTTAACCATAACAGTTCCTTCTTTCTCTCCCTTGCATTTCTACATGAACCAATGTCAAGAGACAGGAGGAGAGGTTTGGTCATACTCTGTGCCTAAAATTATGCTGATCCCAACAAGTGCATCTGGTGTTTCTCTACCACAGACATTGCCTCTTTTTTTTTTTTTTTTTGCTTTCTTTTTACCCTCTTGCCTCCAATATTTCAACATTCTCTTTGTTTCCATTCAGGGTCTTCCCCCACTACCCCCACCATCGGTCCGTCCTCTTCCACTTGTTTCCTACATATTACTCTCATTGAACCCAGCTATGGCTTCTGAGTGCTGTAGCCCCCAAGGGCTCTGTCTGACTGACACATGACATATTTTAAAGAGTGTGGACTTAGCCCCAGTGAGGTGAAAGAGCAGTAGTCAGCATGTATGAGCTGTGCAGCATAATAGAAAATACAGCTTTTAATTAAAACTGGTATTTCGGGACCTCTGCTGGTGGCAGCCCTGCTGAAATACAACATTGCTGAAGCCCCATGGGTGGTAGTGTAACCCCATCTCTGGGAGCTGTCGCTCCCACCATCAGGGCCAGCTCTTGGGCTGATGGGAAGTGCCCTGTGTAGTGGCTAAATACCCAGCTTGGGCTCAGAGCACTCCCATAACAGGATGGCAACAGCTTTGTAGCCTGGACTAATGGACCTGTGTGGCAAAGTGCATGTCATAGCCATGGCACTGCTTTGCATATTGTTTCCAAGAATATCCATTTAAAATTACATGGTACTGAAATGTTGTGGGATTGTGTCCCTGTTGTCACATACATAAGTGGGACTAGATCCCAGGAGACTGAGAGCAAGGTCTTCCAGCACCAACCCTGTTTATTTGACACAGGAGAGCACCTGCTCTCACACCTTGTTCTGCCAATATCTCGTTTCATTTATTCCTTTCATTTTTGGCACCCGCTGCAGATGAGTCTCCAAAGCACTCTCTGCAAGGACAGCCCCACAGCTCTCCCAGCAGGATGCCACACCTCATCTCTCTGTTCGCTCTTCACCCCTTGAAGGTATCAGCTTCATGGAGGCACAAGTGGGGATTAGAGCCAGTGCTCCAGGCACAGACAAGCCTTGGTTTGCTCCTTGGGGCAAGTCACTTAGACCTTGATCTGCAAAGACAAGCATGACTTCCTCGGTCTCGGTGTCTGTAAACCCGATTAACAGCACCGCCTTATTTCACAAGGTACTGCAGTGGAAGCAGATGTGCCCTACAGACAACTTGCAGGACCAGGATGGCATCTCAGAGAGAGAAAGCAGCAGCAGGCTGAGCTCATTATGAATAATTCTCTTAAAATGGAAGCAGTGCTGCCCACGTGTCCCTGAATACCTTATCCCCCTGGCACAAGTGGAAAGGGCACCGGGGACCTCAGCTTGCCCAATTTGGTCCCTGTGCGCACGGTGCCCTTGTACAACGAACCCGCTGAGATCTCAGAAAGCTGCAGCAGCTTCACACAGCACTTCTCATTTCCCTCTGTGCCCTTTCTACCAGTCCATGACCTGTGCCCCAGGAATGTCTCAGAGCTGGGTATCTCACAGCTCAAAGTCACAATGTTACTTTCTCCTGAATTTTCAAACAAAAAAATACCTGCTCCATGGGTGGGCTGCAAGATCGATGTTTCCCATCAAAAGTGAAGTGAATTAGCTCTCTGTTCAGGGTGCATCTGCCAGAGGCTGATCACTGAAAAGCACTTCATAGGAAATCAGAGGGAAAAGAAAAACCAGGTTTTTAGCATAGAAGAAAATACTGGTTTTGGGGCACACCTGGTGCCCAGAGCCATATTTGATAAATAGAAGTTGGTTGTTTGGGGGTTTTTTAATTTATAATATTAGGGTGGATCATGGGGAACAGCTCCATAATTTGGACCCAGCAATACCTCTACCTATCAGCAGAGGAAACAAAGAGCAAAGAAGAGCTACCAGCAATGCTCCTTCACCAGCATTGCCCTTGGTGAAGCCCCGGGGCTCCTTGGTGTCAGATCCCAGTGTGGGAGCATGGTCCTCCAGGTGGAAAGAGGACTCAGCAGTGACTGAAGGTAGGCATTCTCCCTCCATAGAGTGCCTCAGAGGTCTGGCAAGAAAAAGAAAGGACCACCAACAAGAACCCAAGTTCATGCTGGCTGCTGACTCAACATGGGAATGAGGTTTCAGGGTAAGAGCTGAAGGTCTGGTTTGGATTTGCTGAGGAGCATTTTCTACAGATCTGGAAGTGGGGGCCCTGATGACTGCAGCAATGTAATGGAGGTAACACCAGGGTTCTGCCATTTAGCCCCAGACTTCCTGAGCAGAGACCCTTGAGAGCTTCCCCAGGCTGTGCAGGGACCGCAGATCACAAGGTACCAATTGACTTCCCACTCTTGTCCTTGCTGAGGCCTCTTTGAGGAGAACCATCCCCAAAGGAGGAAAAGGAACTGCGCCTGATGTTGTCCCTCAGCACCTGTCATTCAGGGCATGTGCAGGGGTACTATGGCTGTCAGCAGAGCTCAGCAAGAGGGTCGTGAGAAAACTCCTGTCCTTTTTATCCACAGGTCTAGGTCTTTCACACACCAGCAAGCATGGAGTTAAGACTGCAGTTCAGATGAAATCCAAACATTTGCAAGTGTGGGAATTCCCAAAGAAAGCAACAAAACTACCTTCACTCTGCCCTCCCAGCAGTGCTTTTACACAGCCTGTAGCTGAGTCTGCCTCGGCCAGCTGCAACAAAGACTTTAATCTTATCAGTGACCATAAAAACTCAAATTCCTCTTAGCAGAATTGCTGATGGGGACGGTAGTGCTAAGCCTGGCTTCATTGCAGGCTTGTGCAGTCAACAGCAGGGAAGAATGCTATATCACAAATTCCTGAATCACAAATTCCTATATCATCCCCCACTCCACAGGATCCAAAATGGCTTTTCCCTCCATCACTCTAGGGGTAGGATTTTCACACTACTGAAGTTAAACAGGTACAATGCTTTCTGCAGGCTCATCTAGAGTGCTGCAGAAGTACTCTGCCCTGACAGCGAGTGTGCTTGGCTGCGGGTGGGACCAACAGCTCCCCTGCATGGCTCCACCAAAAAGGCGAGGGAGGACTGTGTGCCTGTGGGCAGAAGTTCCTGGCAAAGACACACTTCTCCCTGCAAGGTGCAGTATGTTCAGCAAGGATGGGTGTGTCCGTGGGAATGGCTTGGCATTTTGATGGTGAGAAAGCAAAGCTCCAAGTGCTCATCTCCCACCTGGGCTCTCTTCCGTGTATGTGGGTAGGCGCTAGAGCTGGGGAGCAATAGGTGGGGTCAGGTCTCAGACATGGAGCTGAGACCTGGGTTACACCTCAGTAGCTAATTTTGGTGTTACTGTCAAACCAAAAGGTGTCGATAGGGTTGTCTCCCACAGTGTGTAACTTGGAGGCATGAGCTCCATCCCACAGATACTCAGACCTTGGGCAGAAGGTGGTGAGGAAGACCTCCCACATGCATGGGCCTTTCCTGGGCTACACTCAGCTGTGTCTCCCTTGCACACCTGCTGCTGCCAGCATCCTTCCTGCTGTCTCAGGTTCATCCCACTATCTCCCTAGCTGTCCTCTCTTGAGGTATTTATCTATCACCTGCTGTGACCCCACCAGCTATGCCCAGCTTCCCCACACTTTCAGAAGGATTAACCATTTCTATGTTTCCCTTGCCTCTCCCATATGGTGCATGTGTTCTCTCCTCTCAGCCCATTCACCCACATGCATTTCCCTCCCCATGCACGCAAGTGGTCTTTACATGTACACTTCTCATGCAGAGCTGTGAGACGGTCTGAGCACTGCTCCAGCTCAGTCTGGTCTCTAGTGGAGATGCCCAGATGGCTCCTCTTGCCCACTGGGAAGATCCCCAGGATGCCCAAGGACAAAGCACCCTTGTGCCAAAGACCTGGAATGACCATGCAATGCAGACACACTTGAACGCCCTCTGAGAACAAGTCTGTAAGTACTGCTCGTGTCTTTCCAAGGTCTCACTCCTGATGCTGATAGGAAGTCACCCTGCTTACACAGGAGAGGCTGGTGGAAATACTTGGCATGCACTTCAGCTGCTGATAAGGCTGGACTATCCGCCAATACACACTGTGCCTCTCCCTCTGTCTGACTTGGAGTGGTCTACAGTTCTCATCTCCATCATATGTCAACAGCTGTGCCTTCTGGCTCCTTCCCCTTGCCTCACCCTTTGTACATCTTGGATTAGAGTTGCTCAGCACAGGGGTTGGCCAAGACCCCAACGCCCAGGTCCTGTGGTATGTGACTGCTTTGGGAATCAAACCATGGAGGATATCGCAGAGGCACACAGTAGTGCTTGCAACTGCATTCAGACACGTGGCTTCACTTGCAGCAGTGTGCATCTAACCCTGGTGTTGGGCAGAGGGAGATAATGGGCCTCCTTCCTCCCACTGTCACTGGCTGGGAGGTGACAAAGAGCCATCCTAATTAGGGGCTACAGAGATGACGCTTCCACGGAGAACAAGTTTTATTTATGAGCCAGATTAGGAGGCATTAATTGCTTTCTCTCCTGGTTTCTGCTCAGAAAGGTACAGTAATCACAGGAACATTTTTGACATTGTTGACATAGCTTCCCAGCCCTCCTGCTGAGAAACAGGGACTCTTGCATACTTCAAAAGGGCTTAAAGGCTCGGGTTGTGCCACCACAGTAGTAGTGCCGATCTAGGACTGGGGTGGGGGGAATTTGCATTAGAAGGATTAAATACCAGGGCTATTGTGGAATTTTAAACTGATGTTTTCCGGCTGACCACAGGCCCAGAGCTTGTGTGTGGCATGTTTGAGCCTCAAAAGTGCTCTTGATCCTCTGATCTTTTATTTCATAACATTTCTCCCCACTCCCTCCCTTCAAATGTATTTTGCTTTTCTTCTGGCTGCTGAGCAGACGCACACTAGCAAGGAACATGTTGGGTTGACAATACTGAGAGCAGTGTGAAGCTCGGGAAAGCTTTCTTTGCATGTATTTGAAACACTGATTGTCTGGATTACTCTTGTAGTCCTGGACCCTGCAGTAACAACAAAGGTAAGACAAGATCCGTTCTGATCATTCTGAGTGCCCTGTGAAGCTTTGCCACAGTCCTGCACAAACACTGAGGGATGTTCTCACATCTGATTATCTCATGAGATGTGTGTTTGGCTTGTGGTTCATACAAGCCCTCCTGAATTTCATAGCATGATGCAAAATGAGAGGTTTCTTGCAACTTCATCAACATAATGGCATCTCTGCTGAGACAACTCATTACCAAAACATCAGTCCATTATATTCCTGGCACTTCTCGAGTACCTCTCTCTGCAGGACGAGATTGATCCTGTGGGGATGCTCAGCCTCTGACACCACTGCAACCATCATGTTTCTGTGCCAACCTGCCATCCAGCTGTCATTAAACACAGGCTCAGGATGCACACATATTTCCTGCTGAGGTACCAAACAGCTTCTTATTAGGTCCTGCAGCTGTTCCTGGGTTAACTCTCAGAGTAGTCACGCCCCTGCACAGCACCGTGTAAGAAAAATGTAGTTCTGGCAGGGAAAGATGTCTGGGGCTGGGGGTTTGGGTCGCTTTTTGTTTGGATATTTCTTTATGCTCTGCACAGATGTGAATACCCAGCCTTCCAACATTAGCCTTGCCACATGCAGCATCCCAAAGCTGAACAAGGCTTGCCTTGGCTTGTCTGTGAGACAGACATTAGAAGCTGGAAAGGGCCAGTCTTGGCCTTAGAATGCAGCATTGTGGTTTGATGTCTTAGCAGGGCCTGAAAGGGAGGCACATGCCCCTCCCTGAAGACTGAGAGTACTGGGGAAGTCCCCTTGCTGCTCCCCCACATCACCACATCACAGCCAGCAAGCATCGCTCCAAGCATCATGACAGCTCCATGACAGCAGGGACTCATAGCCTGCTCCCAGCTCTTGCTTAAATCTGATTGCCTCCCCAGAGCACATCCCTGTGGTTCTCTATAAGCAGAACCAGTCTCTTTCCACCGCCATGCAGCCCTTTGTGGCTGAAGGCCCCTGTCAGTGTCAGCTAAAATTGCTGGGGACCCAATACACAAATATACATCTGTTCCCGTCCTTTCAAAAATCACTCTTTCTGGTGTTTCTAGTAGTTATTATAATTCAGCAAGGACTTGGCAACTCATCAAAGCTAGCATTTTCCCTTAGTCTGATGCAGCAAAGTAATAAAAGAACAACCACTAAAGATCTTGGACCAGTTACACAGAGAGGCAGCAAGAGGAGTTCAACTTCTTCCCTGCAGCCATGACTCAGCTTTACAGCCCATCCCCTACATGGTAGTTTCCCTAAAGTGGTGGTTGTACCACAGCCAGCTATCCCTTTACCACATTTCCTCACACATGCCAGGATGAATCGTCCATGGAAAGCTGAGCGTGCTGTCATGGAAGCAGCAGCAGATAGAGGCTTCAATCTGCATTTGACAGAGGTCTGTTAATTATTTATAATGCACAAGAGGTGTACTTGGTGCTAGACCAAGGGCAAGCAAGACCAGCCCCTTTCCCCAATGAGTTTTCCATGCAGATTACGCAGATACCAAGAGGTGAGGCAGGATCAGGCATGAAGGAGAGAGACAACCATGTCATGGAGGAGGATGGTGCTGAAAGGAGAGACAAAAGGTGTGAGACATTTGGAGGAATTGAAAGGGGATGGTTTAAAGAAGGGAAGAGAAATGGTTTTCTACTCATGAGAAACAAAGCATAAAGAGGCAGAAGAAATTTGTCACAAGTACCAGGAAGTATTGAGAAGACGTACCCACTTGAGGTTAAAACCAGCACAGTTCCTGCCCCAGCCACCATATCTTACTTGTGCAACAAGGCTGTTGGAACCTGGGAGTGAATAATCCTAGAAATGCAGCAGAAGGGGCTGCCATGAGTTGGTGTTTTGCAATATGCACCGATGTGCAAGGTTCTGGATGGGTAGCATGCAAGGATAAGCAGGAGCTGGGGAAATACAGGCATGAGAAGATCTAGGCTGGGCTGCCTGTGCAGGCCTCTATGGTCCTGCATACTTGGGAGCCATTTGTCTCACAGCAGTGTTGTTCAGACAACTCTCTCTCTGTTTAGGAAGGGGTGGGCAGGAAAGCACCAATGATACTACAAGAGGGGCATAACATCATCACTACCTCCTCACAGGAGACACAGCCCACAGTCCACCCTGCTTCACTCTTGTGGATACAAACTGTAAGGAGATAAGCTGCTGACAAAAAGGAGTCCTTTAAATCAATAGACAACCCAATGGCTTTTTGATTCACAGTGCCCTGATTTAATATCCTGCTGGAACAAGGATAAGTCCCTATTTGATGGCCTACTCAATAAGACGCCTCTTTGGAATCCTGCACTCACCACATCAGACCAAGCAATTTCTCTCCTCCTTGCCAGGATGCACTTACACATTGACTGCTTTAATAGTTGAGGTGGCCCTTTTATTTCAATCACTTCTTTTCATTGGCTTCTGCAGCCTTCTGAAACCATTTCAAGTTGATTTTTTTTTTTCCTCTGGGCTGAAATTTCTCACACTCATGCCCAGCCCCGGGTGATGAAAAGTTTGACGATAATCTGCTGTTGCTGGTGTCTTGACTCAACAAAGTGGTGATTTTGGGCTGGAACAACTGGAACTCACTTATACACTGATTGGAGGAGGCACGGAACAAATTGTGCCTCCTCAGTAATTCCACACACTCTAATTTTCAGGTCCCAGGGTGTTTCTTCACCGCCACTTCAGCACCCAGGCAGCGTCCGGATTCCAGAACACCCTCCTTGCTTCAGTCCGTGCTGCCTGCTGATCCAACATGCATGGTCCTGCTATGGCTTACACGTGCAGATCAATTCAGAGACATTAGCAAAGTGGTTGATATCATTAAAGAGAAACATAATCAAACAGGGCCCGCAGGCTTAGTAAGCCAAGTCGTTGCAGGGTCACGGTGCTTTTCATTAACTTCTTTTTCCTTTCGCACAAACCTTGCTAATATGTGGCCCCTGATTTTGCAGAATGCCCATCTTTTTCCCTGTTTGCCTCCCCTGACTTCTAACACACAGTACACAGAGTTTTTCTTTGAAATCCCATGGGAAAAATGGGCCTATTCACAGGATTAAGTGCTGCCCAGTATGGTTTCCAGAGCTAGCTTGATTGCAGCACAAGACCTGGGGCTCCTGATTTCAGCTGACTTCCTCTGGGTGTAGGGAAGTGAGATGCCTCTGTGTAGGTTCTTATGGCTCTCTTGCACTCCCCTGTTCTCTTTTTTCAGGGTCCCTTCACTTCACCTTTTCCGCTCCCCTACACATACTAGTGCCAGAAGACCCCTTCAACACCACCTTCCCTCCCTGCAACTGAGCCCTTAGCAACATGATCTCAGCTGGGTACTTCATCTCTGTACCCCACTGATAGCTCAAGATCAGTCAAGGGTGACATCTGAGCCCACATTCTTTTTTACACGGCCCCTGTGTGCTCTGCAACTTTTGGAAAGAGCCCTGCTGGAGAGTTCCATGAAAGGCAACACTGGGCAGCGGCAGAGGACTTTTCATTTTGTTTCACCCCGTGAAGAGCCCAGCTGAGCAGATACCTCAACCTAAACATCTGTGAAAGGAGGGTGGAGATTAAAAGCCTTGAACCCCTTTTAAGCCATGAAATAATCTGATAGTGAAGACATCTGGCATTGGCCAAAAGCTAAGGGGACACGGCAGGGAAAATTATCCAAAGCCAGGCTAAATTCAAAAGAAGGCCAGAGCTCCCCTGTGCTCCCCTGTGCTGTCTCTCGGCACCCTCCACCACCTGGAGCACCCACTGCAGAGCCCGCTGGGAAGCAAAGCGCTTTCCCAAAGGGCAGAGTATTAATTCTGAATCAAAAGCACATTCAGGCAGCCAGCAAGTCTGTTGGGAGGGAGGGAGGGCGGGCTGGGGGGAGCACAGCACCCCATCCTGCTCAGCTCTTGGAGCCCAGCCGGATCAGCTGGGGCAGGGGCGAATAAAACGTCTCGAGTGTCAGCCAGTGAGGCTTTCCTTCCCTTTATAGCAGCCCCAATGGCTGAGTGAGAGACACCACAGGGAGAGCAGAGCTTCAGGGGTGAGGAGGGGCCAAATGCTGGCCTGCAAAGTCAATAGTAATTTAACACCCCACTGACTTTTTTGGTTGGTTACAGGATAGATATTCAAATCATAACCTTCTCCCTCCTATACCCATCCTCCCCACCAAAAATAAATAAATAAACCCAGCAGACCCCGTTTTGGCCTGCCAAGAACTTGGAGCATTTGCTGTGCACTCCCCGAGCCTCACGTTGGGCACCATCAGCTGAGTCTTTCCTTGAATCAGGGATGCTCACTCCCATGCAGCCCTTGGAGGGGTGCTGAGGACCAGGTGTTGGCAGGGCTGGCCCCAGCAGCTGGCTGGGACCCAGGCCTGTGTCCCTGGGTTGCTGTGCAACCGGAGGCACAAGGCTCAGCATGGCAGTGCATACGTGCTCTTTCGTCCATGTGACAGCCAGCTCATACCAGCCTCTCTGACCCCTGGCACGGCACTTGTGGGCCCCAGCTGGGCTCGTTGCCTGCCAGTGGGAGCAGCAGGAGAGGTCTGGAGTCTGTGAAGAAAGTGGGGAATATGGGGAGGGAGGGGAAAAAAAACTGTATTTTTGAGTCTTAAGTAGTGCCCTTAGAGAACCACCAGGATTTGAGACCAAATTTTTTTCCACTTGAAACGGATTCCTGAAAACAGGTCCTACAAACTCCCTGCTCTCTGCAGGTTATAGGACCACTGCCCCACAGCCCCTCAAGCCGGCAATCTTCTTTTTATGAATTTGTTCTGACCCTGGAAGAAATGAAGATCATTGCAGAGCCATCTCCCACTCAGTGGGAATTGTCCCAAAACCCATGTTTTGTCCTCCCACCCCACAGCACAGGACAAAGAATCAGCTCCAGCATGTCTCTTCCCCCCTTTCCCTTGAAGGAGTTTCTTTTCCTTGCACATGGTACTGCAAAACAGCTCTTTCTCTAAGGGAGCTCTCTGTCATTCTTTACAGCTCTGGTTTCTGTTTGCACCCTCTGTCCATGGGTCCCAATCCACAAGGCAATGAATTTGGTGGAAAAGCATCCATCAGCTGCAAGGCCCATTGAATATGCCTGATATCAATTAGGATCTAATTTGTCTAGTCTTATTATTCACATATGAGTCCTGTGACTGAGACTCCCAGCAGTAAATGGGAAATTTTCTCCCTCTCTGCACCTGGGTTTCAGTGGATTTGATCAAACTAAATAGCTTGGCTTGAACTTCTACGGCTGCAGCCCCTGCCTACCACCATGGGACTGGATGTAGCAGAGAAAAACGCTGACTTTGGGAAGGGGGAAGCAAGAAGAGGAGCTAGCTTGGAAGAACACGTGCGAGTAATGAACGTGCAGTGGAACGCCCAGTTATCCCCAGAGTCTTCCTATTAGGATGACCTTCAGGTGAGCAGCAGGAGAAGGAGCTTTTGCTAATGTGTGGAGAGGTCTGCGTGCTTTCAGAGGATTGGCAGGGACTGAGGTGCTCCCCAACAGCCTGCTCTCCATTGGACTGTGCATGCCAGTTGTCTGAAAAGCTGAGAAGTCAAAAAAGGGGGCTGCAAACAAAGAGCTGAGTGACGCTCAATATAACCATGGGATCAGCTCCCTCCAGTCTCCTTTGCACATCAACACATCTCTAGGCAGATCTGCGAGTCCGAGCACCTATAAATTAAGGTTATAGTCCAAAAATGTCTGAAGAATGCCCTGTTGCCAAATGCAGGTGCTGACTGTGAATATTAGGGCTAAACCTGCTGCTTTAGAATATCTGAGAGTTGCATTCTGTTTTGTTCCCTCTCTTACAATGGTGCAGCAGGAGAGCTTCTTAGTGCAGCCCAGCCTTTCAAATGTTGGTGCCTGAAAATAGGTTCCAAAATATGTGTGGAGCAGCCCTTTTCAGAAGCTCAGTGAATCTGGATGAATGATGTCAGATGTCCTCAGAGCTGTTGAAAATGCATTCCAGCTGCCTGACTCTGGTGTTTGGAGCCAAATTTGAGGTGAGTAGGATGGAAAAGTTTGGTTTCACTGTTAGCAAGTCCTTCAGTTCATACCCAGTGGAGAAAAGGGACTAACAAAATTTAGGACAGCTACAGTAGAAGACAATAGAGACAGAAAATTGGTCTGTTAGCAGATTTCCACCCTTTTTTTGTAAGTCCATGAATAAATATGTCTCTGATGCCACTGATTGTTTTTGTTCTTCCTGAAAATGGTCCTCCTATTATTTTTACCTCATCCCTTGGCAGTCTTTGTAATCCCTCTAGTACATTACTTTCATAAAGAAATCAAGTCTGAACAGAAGAAAGGTCGTGCTCTTGGCCACACCTTTGTTAGGGCCTAGACAACAGTGATCTATGGCATGAGGTTATGGGCTGTGCCACTGACTGAATGGAAACAGGAATGGCTGTGGCACTGTGCTTCCTTTTGTCCTTCATGTATGTCTTACTTTCAGGAATGGTGCACAATAACCATTCCTGGTTATTAGCATTCCTAAGGAATGCTTTTGTTCTCAGTGACTGTTTAAAACTTGAGCAACTTTTTCTTCCTGTATCAGTTTTGTACAACTCTTAGTTTATATGCACCTCCTTCCAGGGTGAAGGGGATGTTTTGGAATACTGAGCTTCACAGACCACTGGGCTTTGCCTTATGAGCTGAACAGACCCCAGGCACTGCTGTGTGGACACACCTGGATGATGGAAGCAGTGGGTCTGAGAGGAGGTAGATTATGACTGTGCAGGGCTATTCTCAGAGGAGTTCCACTCGCAGCTCTTCCCATCAGAGAGAGCCTCTAGTTCCTTGTGTCTTTGGGATCTAGCTTTATCAACTAAAATCAGCTCAGGAACTTTGCCTGCAGATTTCAAAATAGTCCCATCCTTGCCTCTCTCCTTCCAGCTCCCTCTCTTTAACCTCCTCAGGGCTAGGGGGATGGCACAGATCCCAGGGCAGTGGTGGTGGCGGGGAAATCCCAGACATCTGGAGACGACCCGCTGTAGGGGAGGAATTTAAATGCCAGCCTTCCCATGAGAACCCAGGAGACAAGGGAGAGGGACCAGACTACTTCTTTCAAGTCCCTTTGACATTCAAGAAAATGCTGCCTGAAGACCCCAATGTGCTGGCTCTTGAAAGATGCATCTTTGCAATGTTCTCCAGGCACAACTGCCCAACAGAAATATATTTGGCCTAAGCAGGAATAAATGAGCTTGTGTGTCCCAGGCCTTTAACCCTCTCAGTCCTGACTGGTCAATGTACCAACAGACACTAGCATTTGAACTATGTCTTTACAGAGTTCCACTGGCAGGGAGGAGATGTTCTCATGGCAGAGAACTCTTGTGGGGGGCCACAGTGGCATTCTGAGCTTGGTATTTTCTGAGTTAGTCTCATGTGAACACAGTCCCAGAGGAGAAAATGACACAAAATCAATTGCACAGATCAATACCTGTTCTGATGCATTTCCTGGTGACAGGCCAGATGGCCAATTGAAGGTAAACATAGTCTGAACAAAGTCTGGGCACAGCAAAATGTTCCAGATGGGAACCACAAGTTCAGAGCTCATCAGAGCCATCTCCACACACACATTACAGGCACCAACCAAACACTAATAAATGATTAACAGGGCTGCTGTGCATTAGCTTCAGCTTTTGGGTCCCCTCCCACTACTTCTGGATAATTTCACAAAAAGATGATAGGGAATTGTGCATTTGGAGAAATTAATTAGATATTTAGCTCTCTGTGGACCTCATACAATCCTGAGAATCCTGTTTCCCCCTTCCTAAATGCCTCAGATCATAGACCAGTCCTTTCAGGTGGAGGTTGCTCAAAGGCAACCTTTAGAGTCCAAAGTCTTAAGCATCCAACGCTTTCCTGAAATCCAGAGTAATGCAGCAACCCTCTTCTTCCTTCTGTGAATTGATCTTCGTCTTCAGAATCTTAAGTTCTTCCTATGATGGTAAAGAGAGACAAGACCTAGGGATGGAAGTTTCTGCTTATGATGACAAGAAAGTCGCTTGGGCTTATTTCCTTCTCCAGACTCTCCCTCCTGCGTTTCCACTTCCCCTTCTCTTCCTCTGTCCTTCAGCTGTGGGTAGTCTGGACATCCATCTGCCACTTCTGCCCCTCGGCCCATTTTCCACGCCTGTAACACTATAGCACTGTAATATCAGAAATGTTCATTCTTTCTTGGGTGCCTCCCACTCTCTTGCACTCCATAACACAGTCACACTGTCAGACTTGTAACAGGCTGAAGGGAAGGAAGCTGTCATTTATTCTGTCAGGCTCCAGCTCTGGTTTTCAATACTGACTGAAACTGGTGGGAGGGAATCTGATATCCAGCTATGGTCAGATATAGCCCAAGTGGGCAGTAGCATCTGGAGCTGAAATTGGTCTTGTTCTTTCTATTCCAAATGGGGTCTTCATAGCCTTTCCCTTAAACATGGGCATCTCAAGCTAGAGAAGATCACTGGTCAGGTCTCCAGGAGAAAGGGAGGATGGCACCAGCAGGGTCTGTGCCCTGTCATCTCTGCAGAGCACAGTGGCTCTGCACCAGACAGCTTCACTCTTGTCTCTGACCTTCAGTTCCCCCTCTCAATAATTTTATTCATTATACAACACCAGGATTAGACAGTGCCTGCTGGCTGGCACGCTCTGATGGGCATTAATACCTGCTGGCACAGAAGCAGGCACATGCCAATACTCCTGTGTGCTAATGAAAAAGCACCATTTCCACTCCCATTTCAGCACACACGAGGTTTCCTGAGAGCCAGCATTGATCTTTGTGCTCAGGAGAACATATACTGCCATCAGTCCTGCCTTGCAGCTCCAGGAGTCCGGCGGCTTAAGGCAATGACAGACAGCGGGATGGGGGCAAACTGAATCCCTACAGAATTATTGTGGGGCCAGAGCTTGTCAGCACCATGTCACACAAAAGAACTCCCAGTTCTAAGGCCCAGCAGCAAGACAACACCCCTAAGAACACTGCACGTGACCTTACTGTCATTTTATCAGATTAGCAGGAACTCACTGTCTCATAGTGCTGTGGGGCACAGGAGCTAAGCAAGGTATTTTTCTAAGAAGTAGGTAGTATTTATAATGGTCTCCAAATGTTGTGTTGGAATAGTAACTATTTAAAGCATGTTAGACTTCCAAAAGAAAAATGTCCCTTGTTGCTTCTGATAAACTGATTTCAAGGCCATGGGGGCTGAGAAGGAATTTGCCCTCAAGCTTGCTTAGTCCAGAACCAACCACTGCAGAGTATCTTGAAGTATATCTCTGGAGGAACTGATAACAATCACATTTCGACTCAGAATGGACAATGGAGCTGTGGAGCCATTAGGCTGATTCAGATGTCTGCTATGACCAGAATGGACAGCATCTGTCCACCTGACCCACAAATGTTTATGTTTCTGATCTAGATGTGATGTATGAGAATATAAAACCTTTAAAAAAGTGGGGTGCTAAGTGCAGAAATGGGCACGACCGCTACTAGCATTGGAGGTGTTCATATCCTGCAGGTGACAGATCTGACATTGTATGGCAAACCAATTTAAAACAATGCTCTAAGACTATTAACAGCATCCTGGCACTGCTGCAGTTCATGTGTCAGACAGTGGGTTATCTGGAGCCTCTGTGAACAGGACCATATACACACACATGCTTGGTGACAACCACCCGCCCCCAGCAAGTTGAGGATATGAGGATTTGCCCCTCAGCTCTTGGGGTTTGGGAATTTTGTTTCAGTTCCACACATGCAGCTCTGCAATTCAGGCTCTGCAAACAATAGTTTGGTCACTCCAAGAGCAGTGAGCATGAAAGGGGTGTGACTGAAGCGGCTCTGTTCCCAGAAGTCAGGCCAGTTCTCTAATAGGAGCTCAACCAGCATCTCTGCTGAGTGTCCAGGAAAGCGGTTTTGGCAGCCTCTCTGGAGATAGTTCCAGTTCAGGAGAAACTGCTGCTAGATTTGGGACAGACAGCGAGCAGATCACATCTGTGTGCAGCCAACAGCACGAGCAGACATCTTCGCCAGAGACACTTCTACAGAATGCTTGATCTTGACTTTTTATTCATTGTATTGCATTGTTCTTGCATGCCAGCCCCTTCCACTCCCCTCTGCCTCACCAGCCTTTCATTGCCAAGCCATGCCACATCTCCTCTCTATCCAAACTTTCTTTGTTTCTCTGCTCCTTCCCCCACAAAAGGATTTCTCTTTCTCCTCTGTTTCAGACTCACATGTACCCTACAAAACATCCTGATCTGAGTGTTTCCTATTAGAAGCACAGGAAATACAGGAAAATTTTTTGCTTAAACAAAAAGCCCTGCTACTAACCTACATGAGAAAAATATCCTCTCCTGTAAATTCTTTGGGTTAGACACCATTTTGTCCTATCTCTCAGAGAAATTCTCCAGCACAAAGCCTCTGTGCAGCTCAGTTGCAGTTAGCAAACAGGAACTATGAACTGAGCTTGCAAGGAATGAAATGGTAAAACTGACCTTACTGGAATAAGTTCATTCCCGTTTGCAATTATCTGGTGACAGGCTTTACCTCAGGCTGAATAAATATAGTAATTCAGTTTCCAGAGCTCCAGTTACTATTTCATAAATGGTGTTCAACTGTGACTTGGCCTGGCTTCAAACAGGGATGAGTAGCTTAGCTCCAATTGATTTGTTCTTTAAGCAAAAATTAGAGCAAGTACAATGCCAGGAATGCAGTCCCCACGTGGACCATGATATGTCTGAGAGAGAGAATATGGCTTTGAACCTTGAGCTGATAGCTGGGTTCTGAAACCAACTCAGCAGGTGATCTTAAGACAATCACCATTCTTCAGGTTTCAGCTTCCTGAAGGAAAAGGGGAGCATCACAATGCAGTACCACAGGAACAACTAGAGTGTATTTCCCTTTCTTGAAACCAGTACTGAGTCTTACATAATTACATTTACAGTCAACTTCATGTGGTATTTCTTTCAGTGGAGCACTTCCATCCTAAAAGCATTGTCCTCAAATGCTCATGAGCACTGCTTTGAAGAAGGGCACCATAGGCATCTAGCAGTCCTCTGACAGAGCAAAGATTTCCCTGCACAGTGCTGTCTGGTCCAGACAGGTCAGAAAGTACAGAACGTATCAGCAGAGGCCTAGGGTTGGTAGATGTTATGTTTGAAGAAAGTCAGAAATGAGCCTTCATAATTTGGTGGATATCTGTTCCTAAAACTTGAGTCAGCACCAATCCAGAAATGGAAGTTTTAACCATTCCACTGAGATTCTGAAAGACAGTGACTAGCAACACCTCTGCCCAGCAGCATAAATCAAGAGCCAGGGGATACTGAGGACAGCAGAAACATGTACTGGTGGAATCAGGGTTGGAAAAATTCTGGACCAGCTGAGAGGTCAACTGCATCTCAGGCAGGAGGACAGATGACAGAGCTGTGAGAAGCAAGGGATTGGAAGAATGGTGGAGGTGTTCTACATCTGGACAGCATGGCAGCAGCAGCAGCAGAGGGAACATGGACTGACAGGGGAAGGGATGTGCCAAGAGGTGTGGTGGCCACAAAGGCTGCACGCAGTGGCCTGCAGCCAGGCAGCGTTGCAATCGGCCTCTCACTGCTGTCACTGTCACAAACTGAAAGACAAGGCTGCACAGACAAGATTATGAAACCCACCACAGCTGCAGGAGTAGGAGCAACTTTAAGCTGTTCAGAGAATGAGATATTAAGGTGAGGCTTTACACACCCAGGCTTCATGCAATAGAACCACCACCTCACAGCAATCCTCAACACATACAAAACTGACCCTGCTGAGGGCAATGCAAGGCTGCAGTGGAGTATTTCCGCAGGGCTTGGAGCTGTTTGAAGTGCAGCAGCATCTCCGGTGACAGCAGCAGCTCTGCATCCCTCCATGAGAGCCTGCTTTGCATAGGGCTGGCTGCTGAAAATCCAGTCTGTAGCACAGGGAAACAGGGCTGGTGTTTAGTCCCCTTGATGGAAAAGGGCATGCTCTGCCTGAAGGGTGGCCAGTCTTCCACTTCAGCAGAGGGGAGAAATGAAATGGACTCTTTGAAGGAGATACAAATGTTAAAAATGTTCCCTATAACCCTGCCTGGAGATGGCTACTGTGAATACTGTCATGAGTGCACCACACCACTTCTGGCACAGCTGGCTATATTTTTATTTTTTTAAATCACTCCTACTGTTAATAAAAATCCAGAGACACTGACATAATCCCAAAGTTATCCAGAGAGATTCAAAATACCCATGGCTGGCAATCTTAAATAAAAGTTTTGATGTACCATGGATGCCTCAACAGCAACAGAGCTGCAATTCCCTGGGTTAAAGTGTCTCACAGGACAACCTGCCCTTGACTGCTTTGACACAGTTCCAGCAAGTGTGACGGATGGTAGCCCTGCACGGGACAGCCTCAGCATGCAGACAACCACTGCTCACCGTGGCCATGGACACTGGCAATGCCACTGTCCCCATGGGCCCCAGAGCCCCCTTGGCTGGCAGGACTTAAACAGAGGACTCTGCTGAGCACCAGGACACATGGCTGCAGGACTGGCACCATGAGCCACCTCTGAGAAGGACTGGAGGCCAGCCTCAGAAATCCTCAGGACTGCATCTGGCTCTCAAGATGCCATCTATCTGCCCCCTCCCCTGTCAGCTGCCTCACAGGCAGCTTTGTCTGCAGTTTCAGCTGCTGTACAAGGCTGTTCACATTATCTTACGTGCAGACACTGGCCAGAGTTTGTATGAAGGGAATGACAAGTAGGAAGACCCTACCAGAGAGCAGGAAAGCCCAAACAAATTTAAAATATACCCACACTGGTAAGTAGCAAAAACCCAAGGTTCGTATTCTCCAATTCATCATGCTCAGCTCTTGCATTGCTGATGCATGGTGTCTCGAGGTGGTAGAGGGTGCCAGCTCCCAAGGAGATGACCCATGTTTCTTTTCATAGATGTTTTTGGCCATCTGGCTTGACATGTCAATGTAAGAGACTTTAAACAAGTCTTAATTGTTTTTTTCAACCAGTATTGAAAGCCCATTCCCTAGGTGAGTGGGCTCTGAAAATCCCAATTAAGTTTTGCAAATCCTGACCCAAATAAATAACCAATTAATACTTATGTTATCAAAGTTCTGCAATGAAGGTGGAGAACGCTGATGGCTACTATAAACCTCTGTTCATTGCAACAGCATTGGGAATGAGATCTGGGAAACCCCATTTCTGAGTAGGGCAGGATCAACCCCACTTGCACATGGGCACGCAGTGCTGGCAGTCACATCCACCCTTGCAGCAACTCCCCAGCTTTGTCCTGGTGTCCTGCACAGAGGTGAGCTCCAGTTGTGGCAAACATCTCTCACAGATTCTCAAACCCTAACATGAGTTATTGCCTTGTTGCTGGAGGTCAAGGGAGGTAAAGACTTCGCATGAATATGCTGGAAACAGAAAACAAACACACAAAAATCCCCAGCAAGAAAGGACAAGCCGACGTTAACAAGCAAGTCCGTTACCCGTAAATAAAAAGGAGGCAATCACAACATGCGTGAAGCTTGGAGGAGCCAAAAGTCATCTCTCGTCTGCGGGTGACTGATGGCTCGCGGGCTTTCCAGCACGGACTTGCCTGGTGTCGTTTGTCACCTGCGAGGGGTAAGCCGCTGCTGAAGGCTCCTCTGTGCTGCTGTGTGTGCGTGCGTGCATGAAACTCACGGAATTTCAGCAAAGTCGCATAAGAGGATTGTAGTCCTGGTTCAGCTAAAGACTTAGGATTCTGCATAATGTGTTAAGAGCAGCTTAATGCAATCCTACTGCTCTGCCACAGAAACCCTGAACAGCAGCCTGTCTGTTCTCACCTTTCCCCATCTGCTAGCCAGCTGTGGAAGAGCTGGCTGGCCCTAGGACTGCTTAAAGGAGCAGGTGTATAGGCAGTGTTTGGGATTCTGTATCTGGCTTCTCATGAGGGCAGACTTTTGTGCTCACTACAATAAAAAGACACTGTGCAGGACAACTGATGCAAAATTCTTACTGTGTGGAGAATTTGCATTTTTCCACAATCTGAAGGCCTCTGGTCAATGTCTCATAAGAAAGAAGCCTTCACAGCTCCGAAGGAGGAATAGAGAGCCAGAAAAGAGCAGTTTCATGTCTCAGTGGCAGGAAATATTCTGAAAGTGAAGAATGGATCTCTTGGCCAAAATTACGTCATCTAGGAGGAAAGGTGCTATTGTGGAATAAGTTATCACGGCTAAGGCTACACAGTTAGGTGTGTACTTGAGATGAGACCAGCTGTCTGAGAATTAGAGCAGGGATGGCAAAGGGTAGGGGAAAAGGAACAGAAAGGCAAGATACTAGTAAATCAGACCACAATGTCAAGCAATAGTGCGGTCAAAAGGCTGGGTGAGGATGTTTCCTGCTTCTCAGTTGCTGGGAAATTTGGGGTTTTAACAGCCAAGCCAGAATCACATACATCCTTATTCTGAACTTCTCCATGTCACTGTGCCCCATCTGCGAAACAAATCTGTTGTGAAATCCTTTCTCCTAGAGTCTGTGTATCTTCTTCCTAGATTCTCAGATTATGATGGTGAAGTGTTATAAACAGTCTTGCTACATGCTTAGGCACAAGCTATTCTGGAGTCTCTAGTCACTGCCTCATATAAATAAAGAAATAATAGCACAGAATATGAAATAATGATGCAGATTTCCCAAAGCTGTCACACTGGCCAGGATACTAGAGACTGGGGAAAAAAATAAAGGAAGAAAATTTATCAAAACCTGGTTGGCACAAACATAGCAAGAAAAAATAACAGTTTCAGGTGAATGTGAATGAGGCAGGGAAAGGAAGTGGACTGGAATATGAGTTATTCCCTATTCTGGAAGACAGCAGAATGCTAGGACAGCATTTCAATGATGGGGAGTTTCTGAGTAGAATATTCGAAAAGTAAAGTGGCAGTAAGAGCAGATCAGTGACACAAAGTGATTCCTGCTGTTCATAATCAGTCAGCAGTCAGGTGATGTGTGTCATAACTTCTGTCCTAGATGAATATTGCAGGGAGTAGTCCATATAGACAAGCTTTATGTGTTTATGAGGTCGCATTCTGGAAAGCAGTGACTTTGAGGAGCTCTGGAGGGTTACACAGATATATCACTGGAAGCTGGCTCTTGGCAGAGCAAAAAAGCCTAACTTATTCCTCCTGGTAGATAATGAAGGAGATAAGGAGTAGCAGAAAGAACATTTCCCACTGGCATGGCATTGACAAAACATTTACCCACATTACAAAAGGGAAGCAGAATGACTTGGAAAGGTTCAGAAATGAGCTACAGAAATGACATACAATCTCTAAGGTACTATATAAGATAATAAATTCTTCAGGATCCCATATAATTTATCAGAGGAAACTTAGGGACACTCTGACATTTTAATGTTCTACTAAAGAAAAAGGCACCCAAGAGCAGGAAGGTCTATTACCCCACAAAGAAAACCCTAATAAAGTCCAATCCAGAAAATGGAACTCATAAAATTCAAGCTGAAAGCAAGATGCAGGAGTGGGGGTTTTTTTAAGATTTCAGGAAAAAAATAACTGAAATCATTTCCTGAGAAAAACGGTGAATTTGTCATCACTTGGACTCTTTACATCCAGTCTGAGATAATTGCTAAAGTACGTGGTCTAGTTTACCAGAATGTGCTGGGTTTGATAAGTACTGGGGAAGAACAAAACATCTGGACTGCCAGCTGGCCAGGCACAGCTCTGTGTGTTGGGTTTTGCAAGTGATGTGACGAGATCGGCCACTGTGGTCCTTGTGGCTGTAACAGTCAGACCTGG
Source organism: Rhipidura dahli (assembly GCA_013399225.1). NCBI lineage: Eukaryota > Metazoa > Chordata > Aves > Passeriformes > Rhipiduridae > Rhipidura > Rhipidura dahli. The sequence goes on from VXAC01002073.1 coordinate 583,232, forward strand.
TAAAGCATTTTCCATCTGTAATTCTGACAGTGACTTTCATAAGCAGCCAGTGAGGTGGGCCGACCCACTGTGGCTGTGACCAGAGAGTCTCCTTCCTCAGTGCCTGATCAAGGCTAAAACCTTCGTTGCCATTGCCTAATGACCACTCTCCTGAGGAGACAGATAATGAGAAATGGCTTTGGTGTGATTTCTCCACAATGTCCAAGCTACTTAAAATTTGGCATGTGGGCAATCCTGGAGCCAGAACCAGAGTCTCAGTGGAGTTTTCCTTACATCTGATGGCACTGATTTCATCATCCATGTGCTGTGTTCTCTAGAAATCTATACACAGGGTGAGATATGAGCACCAAACTTTTATATCTGTCAAGATGATGTCTCAGAATTTATACTGCTTTTCACTAGAGCCAGCATTAGATGTAGAAAACTAAGTCTATAAACAATATCTGTTTTAGGATGTGCCTACAGAAGACTTAGGTCCTATCAAGAAACTTCAAAGAGGCAAGGGGAACTTATGGTATAAGCAACAGTAATGGAGAGTACCATACTGGACTCCAGCTCTGAGCTTTGCCATTAATGGTCTTTGATTGCATGCATGTCCTCCTCCATGCCTGGACTTCTGCAGCAATAGAAGAATTGTACTTCCTGTCTCCCACCTGTATCTTCGCAGATTCCCAAATCCAGGGGCTGTCTCTCTTGACATACGCTTGTGTGCAGCAAAGAAAAGCACTTTTAATCTTCTTGACTTGGTTTCTAAAAAATGTCTAATAATACCTTCACTGTCTGGTGAGTATGGTCACAATTTAGGAAGCAAAGTGTGTGGACCGAGGTGAGATTTTGATGGAACCAAAAAGACTGTAATGATGATGGCTAAATTGTTTATATTTCACTCTATCATCACATTACAGTAAGTCATAAGAGAGATAGTTCCCCTAGTCTGGCTTGTAATCTGGGGGCTCAAATGGTTTTAAATGATCCCAACTCTCAGAACGTTGTCCACTAAAGACAATTTCTTTTTCCCCTCTTTGACCACCTCTCTCTCCCAGTATAGTCTGTTCTTCCCTGCTGGTGTTATTTCAATAAAGGATTTGAGTCCCTCCTGCTATGGAATGATTTTTGATGTTGTTTTGTATCCAAGTAGAAGCTTGCTACCCTACCATGGAAATAAGTGGAAGTTTTTCCATTCTTTTCCATGAGCTCTTGGAGTAGGTTCACTCAAATTTTCAGTTTACTTGTCTTATCTTTAGCACTGAGAGCTGGATTACTACTGCTGGCAGGTATGGAGACCAGACTCCTTCTGTAACACATTTGTCTAGGAAATACACATTTTAAAGTGCTTGCTTAGAAGCCAGTGAGAAGGAAAAATAAAAGTGGGATGAGACTGGTAAAGAAGAGTAATCCAGGTGTTCAAAACTCTGTTTGTCTAATGCTAATGAAAATAATGGTTCGCTAGAACATTTTCAGCAGCAAGAAATGCCACCTCTCACATGCTGGGAAGAGAATGGAGAAAAGCTTGAGATTCAGTGAAAGGTTTTGCGCAGTGAGTCATAATTTGTTAGTGAATCCTTTCTTGTATCATGGAGGATAAGTAGTAGAAAGCCATCAAAATAGCTACCAAATTCTTAAAAGACCATGAAGAAACCTACTACTTATCACTTCCCAAAGTTGTGCACTCCTGCATCATAACACGGAGAAAGAGGTGGATTTGTAAGTACCAGAGCACTGCCCTTGGGATGCTGATGGATAAAGACAATTCAAGAGTGCAGAGGTGAAGCTTCAGGATCATGAGGGAAGTCCTAGTCAAGCTGAGCATGTGTTTAGTTGCAGCGGGTGGAATGAGAAATGTTGCTTATCAGGAGAAAGTTCTTCCCTTATCTCTGTGCCGAAGCTCTTTGCTAGGGGTAGGGAGCAGTTGCACATCCAGAACAAGGCAGACTGTTGAGAGCTTGTCTCTTGACACTCTTACTCACAGGGTCTTGAGAAGTCTGCCAAGCACAGGTTTTCCTCTGGGTATTTCCTCTGTATTCCAACACAACCAGCTGATTCTGATTCAGCAGCGGTGGCTTCCAGAAACAGAGGGAGTGCCCATCCATCTCTAGACAGGTGCTGAATAGAAAAATGAAAGTAACTGAATAAAAATCCCTGAAAACAGAGATGGTGACAGCAAAAAAGGGGAAGGTAACTTTGTTACTCATCAGGCTATTACCTTTGGGAAGGAAACTGTAATTGAATATTCCTCTGGACCATTCATCTTCATTCTCCTAACTTGATATCAATAGCTGCCAGGTGGTGCCTGCAGAGGCCATTCAAATCAGATTATGTTATCATAGATCTCCAGTCATCTCCAAGAGCAGGATCATGATCATGAGGAGGAAATCTAGTTATTCAGGTACATGTTACCTTATTAAAAGTTTGAGCAAATACATTGAGCCGTTATAATGGGATTAGGGTTTGAGTTGTGTTCTCAGGGTTGCCATGACTCTGATTTTGGTACTGTGCTCTGGGGCTCGGAGAGCACAGCTCCACTCCAGCCAACCGCAAATAATCCAGGCCATCATCACAGAGGAGTGGACTTCAGCACAGACTGTGGCCAAGAGCCTGAAGCTTGTAGAGATAAGATTTATCTAGGTACAAATGCCTGAGGCAGAGAATGAAGGAGAGGTGTGGAAGGATACCAATGCCTACTCACACTAAGTGAAGCAGAAATCAGGAAGAGAGAGAAGAATCAGCTTTGATAAACCTTCTAGAGTGTCTCTCAACACCCATTTCCAGCCTTTTGCTTCAGTATTAGCAGATGTCGCTACAGAAATCCAGTCTTTCCTCATTAGTGCCACCTGTTGTAATAGGGTATGAAGAACGGTTTTGAATGGTTTTTCTCCATCTGACAGGAGTTCATAGGGTTTGATGTCCTCCTCCACACTCTCAGTGAATAGGAACCCACATGACAAAAGGCACTATAAGGTGTCTCTCAGATATAGACAGTGAAGGACAAAAGCCGAGACAAGCAGGAGGAGCACACTGTGACAAACATGAGCTTTCCAAACTGCTTTTACAAAGAAGTGTCTTGCTCCAGAGCCAAGAACACAGCATTTTTTAACACTACTACTATTGAATAGAACTACTATAGAGGTGAGGTTCTCTGTCTAGAATCTACTCTTACAGTTCAGCAACACACCAGCTGACCCAGAAAATGTTATTAGTGATGACCCGTGGACAAAATGGCCAGATTCTCAAAAAACTCTTTTCTCAGTGTAGGGTGCAGGTCTCTCAGTGAATCCTGAGCATGTTTGAAGCCATATGCCTTTTATTTTACACCTTGCCTTTTAATTTTTTCTGGTCCCACCAGCCTTAAAATGGTCACTCCTCCTTTTAGTCCTGTGACTGGTGCATGGCTAGCACAGGAGACATTTCTAACAACAGGGAAAACAACATTTCTTTCCCAGCTACTCCTGTGCCTGGAATAACACTGACATTTTGGGACCACTTAGTAGGTTCCTATTCTTAATCTCCTGACAAGGAGTCAAAAGTACCTTGTCAAAACTGACAAGGGGTAGTTGTGGCCCCCTCAGAGAATGGCCAAAGCTGACACATCTCCACACACACTCTCCCAGGAGGGTTTATGGCATGAGGTTCAGCCCTTTCCTGTCATTACTGCAATCCTAAACTCATGTGGCCAGCACCAGCCCAGATGTGTGCCTTCTGGCCATTCCCAGCTTTTGACGGTATGCATATACATCACTGAATCACACAGAAACACTGAATGACAGGGCATGCTGAGCTGGAATGTACCCACAAGGATCATTGAAGTCCACCTCCTGGCCCTGCACAGGACACCCCAAGAGTCACACCATGTGCCTGAGAGCATTGTCCAAATGCTTCTTGAACTCTGACAGGCTTGGTGCTGTGACCACTGCCCTGGGGAGCCTGTTCAGTGCCCCACCACGTGTAAGAAAAAAGAAGTTTTAACACCTGCCAAACCCCCCACATTTATATATGCAACTGCAGGGTAAGGAAATGCTGGTAGAGGATAGAACACACCCCTACCCCTTCCCCGATTCACTAAATATGCAGGACATTTTCTCCTGACCTATCACTCCACAGCAAAAAGAAGTGTGACATGCACTGTGGCAGGAGACTTCTCCCCTTCTGCATAGAGACCTGGATGAAGTCAAACTCCTAATGTGCATCTGCTAAGTGCTCCTGGACCTGGGATTAACTCCTGGAAAACAGTTACACATTTAAAACCTTCAGCTGTCATAAAGCCTTTTTCACACACTCCCTCCCTGGATTGTGCTCCAAACCTGTCATGTGCTCAGGGATAAATCTCTTGATGAAGAGATTTACTTCTTTTTTTTTCTTTACATTATTTTAATATATTTTATAATCATTTTAGTCAGCATTTTTTCTTTGGAAATGCAGATTTTAGATCTTGGAGTACTGAGAATACCCATGCATTCATGAAATACAGTAATTTCTGTTATGGGTTTAATGGGTACAAACATGCAGTGCAGATTTGCCTAGGACAGGATTCCCCTCTCCTAGGGACCCAATGACTCAGGAAACAAAAAAAGAGGCAAGGAGTTGCCCTGTCCAGGCTCTTGGCATCAGTCCAGGTTCTTCCCATCTTCTCCTAAGGGATCCACTCCCTAGTGGTGTGTGGTGGAAAGAGCAGGGCAGCTATGGAGTCCTATGGAGATGGCTGGAGGGTGAAATTCATCCCTAGCGGGGAAAGCTGGTCCCATTAGGTCTGAAGTGACATGCAGGCTCCTGCCGGCTCTCTGCACAGGGCGCCAGCCACAGCGAGCTGCTTTGTATGAAATCCTGGCCCTGCTCACAGACTACCATGTGTCCAAGAAAATCCTCTTTTTTCTCATCCTCTCTCTCTCCACAAAGGAATTCTTCCACAGAATTTCTTAGAATCCCAGAATGTTGGCCATTTAGCTGAAGTTTCTGGCCGCAGCACAATTATAATTGGTCTCTCATGGACAGGCTCAGCACGGAGGCCAAAAATCTGCAAGGGTTATTAATGACTGAGTTCCCTTCTACTTCCTAACAACCAGACAGGCAGGAAAACTAGAGGGGAACACTTGGGGCTGAGCCACTACTCTCCTCTCATACGCACTGTCCTGGTGCTCCAGCGCCTTCTTGCAGACACAAAGCCATCCTCAGTGCAGACACCAGCCAGCACTGAGAGTTGGGAAAAGCAGATCAGGCATTCAGAAGCCACTCTGGTGCTCAGAGAATATTTTGGGGGCCTTCTCCCTGCAGCTGCAGGGCGCTTCAGGGTGAAGCTGGCTGCAACCTTTACAAAGGCACCTGGTTTGCCACAGGCAAGGTTGGAAGGATGAAGAGACACCGCTGGAATGGCAGACTGAGAAACACAGAGTCAGACAGAGATCCTTCTCTCTCCACCCCTCAAATAAAAAGACTGTCTCAGGAGAGGTTCAAACTGAGCGAGAATCATATTATTATGATTATTACATTCCCATTTTACAACAATCAGATGGCACAGTGCCAGCTGGCACTGGGAAGCCATTGCTGCTTCTCCTTCCTTGCCCGACAAACACCGTGACAAGAATACAGTCCTTGTTAGGTTGAGAACTGAAGAATGGGAGAAGCCAAAAACACCTCCTTGAACAATCACTGACAAGTAAACAGAGCTGCACTTGGGAAACACATATTTTAAACATATCTTCCCTGAGGTTTTTGAGGAGGGGAGCTTGATGCATGGGTTGGGAAGGTGTGTTCACACCCGGGTATATTTCTGTGGTGTCAAGCAGGCTAGTGGCAGCTAAGGGGATCCGTGATGCCTTCATTTCACAGGGGAAGATAAAAGTCCATGAAGCTGAGAATTTAGGGACTCATGCCAAGATAGCAGCTTGGGTAAATTTGGACCGGCACTCTATGCTGGTCACGGCTGTGCTCAGCCTTTGATAAGGGTTTGTCTCACAAGAGCTCCTAGCAATCTATGGTCATTCCAGCAAACCATTCTCTTATCAAAGGTCATGTCAAAAATTTGGAGGGAAACAGGCCCAATAAATGCAGATGACACAGGGCATTGTTTATTCATGTTAATGTTCCTAAAATCATACCTCCCACTGACAAAACAACTGTATGGAAGCACTGGGAAAAACTGCTGTTTGTCTCTGCCTGGTTTGATAAATAAGACAATAGTTGTGTTCTTGTCCTGCCCTGACTTCTCAGGGCTAGCCAAGAGACTCTGTAAGGGGATATCTGTACAGAGAATGTAAGGACAAATGTCCCTTACAAGGGACATTTATGCATAAATGTTTGGCATCTCCTCCCTAGAAATAACTGCCCAACTACTGTCTCTCCCTGCAGTGAAGGTTCTACATTTGGTCCTGTTTCTGTTGCACTTTTTCTATGACCTTTAGCAAATCTTCTAATTTCTGCTACATATGAGACAAATTCAGCTTCATCGTCTTAAACAGACGATGAAGCTCTTGATGAAGCTTCATGATTCTTCTTGGACAAAGTCCACCAACTGCTGTCTCTTGAGCAGCCCTCCCTGAGATGGCAGCAAAGCAAATCAGTGTGCTGAAAGTGCCATGGCCCTTGTGATCCACGTGCAATCAAAAAGACAGAGACCAAGAATGGGTCCATACCTCATCTCTAGTCTGCCAGGTTCAGGAGGCTGGTACAGCCTCCTATATAGCTCTACCTCTCCTTCTATCCTTCCTTTCACAAGCAACTGATTCAGGAGAGTAAAAAGGCTCTATGAAATAACAAGTAAATGAAAGAAAAAGAGACCTCTGGTGAATGTCCAAAGGGATCTATCAGCAAGACCCTTTTAGTGGCTGGTTCTGCCTCCACCTCCCTCCCCAGGCCAAGCATCTTCCTAAAAGATGCTTGACTACTGTTTGTAGCAGACTACAAACATCAGGCCTAAGATCACAGCACGGCTGTTCCACAAAGCATGAAAGTGAGAGAAAAAGGGGACGGGAGGGTAACAGATAATATTCTTCAACAATCTGTCCTCTCATGCTTGAGTAAAACTGGCACTGTGATCTTGCAAGGTAATAAGAAAGACAGCATGATCTGCCACCATTCGCCCTGCGCACAGCCTATGTTAAGATTTAGATTGAGCTGTCAGTGACCAAACACAGCTGGCGAGAGAGACGTAGCTCTCTACCTGGATCTGTTTTGGCTTTGCTTGCTCCTCCTCTCTTTCCTACTTGCATTTCCTATCTGTAATTTTGAATTATTAAAAATCAGATTTCCTTGGTGATGGGTTTGCATTAACCTTGGGATATGTTTGCACTGATATTACTCTTAGTTTCTTCTCTTCCTCAGAGACAAGACAGTTTTGCACATGGATGGGGAATCATTTTTTCAGGCATGACATTCAACCCAGGTCCAGCTGAATTAAATGTGATTTTTATCAACATGCATTTAATGGCTAGGTCCCAAGTAAAAGATGGCACAGGAGTGGTGGAAGGTTGTCCAAAGCTGTCACATGCTGAAGCCCTTTCTCCAAGCAGCATAATACTCTGCAAAGTGTACTGCTCAGGTGGATTACTCAGAGAAAGAGAGCGGCTGAACAAAAGGCTAGCCTTCAAACATGCAGCTGTGGCACTCTTCTTTTGGAGCAGGAATGGCTGGTATGAACAGCTGGTTATTGTAGGCAATGTCCCAGCTTCCCTGTCTCCAGTCAAGAGTGGTACACGCCCTAGCGGACTGGCCCTGGTGACCACGGGAGAGAAGTGCAGGCTTTCTGAATGACAGGGGCTTTCTGGGTACAGCACAGATTCGAAGGGTGTGGCTAGAAGTTGAAAGTGAAGGATCTCACTAATCCATCCCCCAATTTATCACCTCTGCTGAGCCCACACCAAAGCAGCCCCTTCCTGTTCTACCTATGCCTGTAGCTCTTCTCTTGGTACCCAATAAATACTCATCAATAACAGCACTTTGCGCTTTGTCACATGTTCTGCCTACTAACCCCAGACCAGAAAATATTTGACCCTGAGTGATGTTTTCTTTCTCCCCAGCCGTACTTTGTAGTATCAGACTTCAATCCACGTCCAACTCAAACTTCAGCTAAAGAATGTGTTGTTGCTAATGTATAACCAGGGAGTGTGAAGCTGCGTGTGAGAACAGCACACACTACCATAGTGAGAACAACAGCAAGCACACTGTGCTGCTGCAGAGCATTGTTTGATGTACTTTTTGCAGGACTGTGTCTGGAGAGCTCAAGTTGAAGTGAGCTCGAAATGCAGCTGCCTGCCTGTTCCAGGGCCGAAGCACACCATGGAAGAACTGAAGACTCATCCCTTCTAGGTGTTTGGTTTTAATCTGCACTGCTCAAAAATGCCTAAAATGTGACTGATACCATATTTGTCTCTTGCCCCATGCCTCACTGTATGGAGTCTGTCTGGGAAGAGATTTAACAGCAAGCTCCCTAGGTCTGTGGACCTGGCATCAAACCTTGCCTCTCCAAAGATCAATTTGTTAAGCCTGCTGTTGGCTGCATCCCATTCCTCTCACATTCAAAACCTCTGCTGTGTGATGAGCTGAGAGGCATTAGGGCAAGGGAGAAGCGGCTTCCAGGATGACTTCAATGGTGTATTATGCACAAAAAAAGGCACTTCCTACATTTAAGGATTGCAAAGGCTATGTGTAGTCATTTAGCACGAAGCATTCCTGCAGTCCCACGGAAAGCCTGCATGTGAATACACTGCATTCCCTGGTGCCAGCTAACATCACCAAGGCTTGACAAACTGGCACCTGCTCACAGTGGGCAAAGGTGGTTCAATTAAAATTCCTTTGGATCAGACATTCCAGTTTGGCAACTGGCACGGTAGTTGCAGGGCCAGGGTGGGTGAGCGGGTGAGTTGCAGCAGCACTGCTGCAAGCAGCACAGAGGATCCCCCAGGCAGGAGACCCGGCACGAGCCAGGACAGAGCTGCCTCCTACAGCCACAGCAACCACCTCAGATGCACTACGTGCTTCCACCCACCACGGAACATTTCCTAATAGCTTCTGAACAAAGCCAGCATGCTGCCGAAGGAGAACAGAGTTTGCCTGCAGCTAGAGTGCCCAAATCCAGAATACGTGCCACAGCCAGCATGTGCGAGGCCAGGCTGAGGCTGGGAGATTTTGCACGGTGTATCCAGAACAACAAGATGGGACAGTTCTCACTCAGAGCAATGAGTGTAAGGATGGCAGGCCAAGGTGGCTGATGGTGAGCTCAGCCCTCATGCAAGAGGAATGTAGCATAAGGAACCAGCCAGGAACACTGAGAAAGGGTCTCAGAGGAAATGAGAGTTAATTTTGTGGCTCAAGTGGTCCTAGGAAGCATCTCAGGAAGTACTCAGATGGGGAGCAGTCTCTGTGTCCCATTGACAATTGGTGAAGAGAAATCTTGCTATAAACACAGGACCACAGTGTGCTGTGGGAGTCCTGCTGCCTCTGCCAGATTTGCCCTGGTTACGGACTGTGCAGAGACTCTCTGCAGAGATTGGGCCTGGAATGGGACCCAGACTCTGACAATCTACCCAGGACAGAAGGAGGCCAAGCAGCCTCTCACCTCCCCATACTTCCAATTTTGGAGCTCTACTGCAGGTCAAGCCAAGAAGGGTCATACCCTGAGGTGTAAAAGGCAGCAGCTCTGCTGATGACTGTGGTGTCTGCACAGGAGACAGGACTGAATGGATAAGAACTTGTATGTGTCATGAAACCAACCATGGCATAGCAGAACAATAACACTGGCACTCTCGAGACCTGGCTTCTGTCCCCAGCTTTGCCATGACCTTCACAGGATGATGCTGGGCAAGTCATATCCCTTATCTGTGCCTCCACCTGGGGAAATGTTGCTGCCTTGAGTTACAAGGAGGATAATGAGGACAAATATTTGGGATCCAGGTCTGGAGGCTCCCTGCAGGCTCAGGGTGAGAGCAAATGAGAACACCATCTTTGCCTGACACACCACCAGTGTGTGGTGTCAAAGATGACATCATGGCATGTGAACAAGCATTTACCCTGAGAAAGAGAAAATAGCAGAAGCATGTGTAATCGTTTGCCTTTCATGCCAACATATTTTCCTTATGTAAAGAGAGGCCCTGGCGGCCCTAAGGAGGCTGAGAGATGCCCGTGCTCCCCTGCGAAGGTGGAACTATCAGGCAAGGATGCCAGCGTACCTGCCTGGGTAAATTTGTGCATACACTTCATGTGGTAATAGAGCTTAGTATCTGATAACAGAGACCTGCTGGAGTCTGGCATGAGGACAGAAGGAATCAAAGGTCGTGCCATGAATTCCAGTTATGCTGATAGGCATCTGCAGTCAGAGGAAGGAGCTCAAGAACAGGAACTGTAAACTGGTGGGGAGAGCTGGAAAACAGAAGCTGGTTCAGGGATGACAGGTATGGGTCCCTTTGGATCCCAACTGGACAACTGGTTGCACATGTTTGCCAGGAACACAGGAAGGCGTTTTCCCTGATGGAGTGAACATGAACTCTGCCATTACTAGTTTAACAAACAGACTAAACACACTGCAATAAATGCATTAAATAGCTAGAACACGTCTCTCCAGAGGCCTCTCCCTCATGGAGAAGCTGATTCATGACACAGATGGGCTGATCAGCAGATGGGTAGGAGATGCAAATATGCAGTGTGTACCTTGCACCAGGGGAACTGTCTGCACATGGAAGCAGCTGAGAACAGGTATGATACAGCACCAAGCTGCTCTGCTCACTGCCTGCTTTTGCCTCATGAGACTGATGCTACCACTCACCTTGTGCCCTACTCCTAGCAGATGCCTGCTGAGTGGCACAGTGCTCTGTGGTGCACTCTGGGAGCTGAGAGAGTTCACACAAGGAGAGAGACTCTGCAGCTGTGCACAGAGATAGTTCAGCAATCGCTGCGCTGCACAGCTCTGTGCTGGGCTCTGGAGGCTGGAAGAGCAGTTGTAAGGTCGTGGCACCCAGAAGAAAAGGATGGGATGGGATGGGANTGAAGTATATAGAAGCAGAAGAAAAGCTCCTAGCAAGTGATTGACACTTCTAGTTGTATTGCAATAAATTATTTCTTTCTTCTTTTTCTTCAATGAAATCATTCCACTGTTTTCACAGTTTCACAGCATTATCCTCCAGCCTCAGACTAGATGTGCTCACTCTGCCTTTACTTTTCAAATCATTACTTCTGTTTGGGTTCGCCTGCTTCATGGCTGTGACTTTTTGCCTCATCACAGGTACAGACAAAGGCTTTGATGACACTTTAAAGACACTTTTGAGATGGGAAACATCTGGTAAACAGGCAGGAAGTTGAAATAGAGGTACAGCATAGGCAGGGACCATACAAACTGTTAGCATGTGTTATCATCAGAGCATCTTTTACTTCACTCCTCTGATGTTAATGGAGCACGTCAGGCAGCGACACAAGTTGCCCGTGAGGAATTGCATGAGGGGCTGGTTTTTAGCAACTGAGTACTCACAGATCTGGATCACTGAAAGATGGTCCCAAACTCCTGGAATACTGATGGGGAGTTCAGGGAGGCTTGGCTTCAACTTCCCAGAGAACAGCCTGAAATTGAAACATTGGGTGCATAAAACCCCACCCATGCAGTAACCACAAGGAAACTGGACTCAAACTGATACATTTGAGCCTCAGTGAACAGATTAAATCACCCATTTAAATTAGTAAACAGGGGAGCTTATTTTAAATATTGAATAAAACCTTCTTTTCCATTTATCCTTTTAATTGTTTTCCATAAAGAAAGTTGATAGTCATCAGGCTGTAACCAGAAAGACTCTGATGACTTAAAACCACATAGTCTGTCTACTAAATTACTGTTTCCAGCAGACAGTTTTATCTACACATATTCATTTACAGGTTTACATGTTTTTATTAGACCTTGATTATTACAATTTTCAATGCTGGGAAATAGTGAATTATGTATTTTTAATTTGTTATAGGATGACTATTCATCTTTAGAATTGATTCCTATCAGGCTGCAATTGGAATGAAATTTAAATCCATTAAAAATCTCTAAAAACACTTATATTAAACTCTTTGTTTATTATTGATATAAATCACCTTAATTGCAAAACAGAAAAGAAAAATTAATATTAAACAAAAGAAGTTGTATGAGTGGCTAGTGGGTTAAACAGGTTGTTCCAGGATACCATATATCCCAATACTGTAGATCTGCTGGATCTTGTTTGCTCATCCTCATTTTCCTCATAGGTCAGAGGAGAAAAACAAACTTGTCTGGTTTTTTCAAACTTCATTAAGTTTCTTAAGTTTGAATAGGCAAGTCACTGAATTTAAGTTGTTGAATAAACTGAAATGGAATAAATAGTCATCTTCTACCCATGGAAGAGCAATTGCTATCAAAAGTGGATTTATCACTTATCAAGCTTTGGTTCCAGGCGCTTAGGCAGTGTTTTAGTTCAACTTTCTGAAATGTTTTGGCAGGAAGCACGTGTAACTTGATATTTTAAAAAGTAATCAAGACAAAGAGATACTTTTTATCAAATATACTAAGCATCCAAATACAGATAGCCATTGTTCCACATTTAAATAGCTCTATTTCAAAAGAGAGAAAATACACTGGATTCTTAAAATTACTAAAAGTCTGCCATTGTAATCATAAGTCATCTGCAATGGATGTTAAGAATAGGATGGAACTTGCATTTCCTACACAGTAACCAGTCCGCCTTAAGCTGCTGCTCAGAGACTGTGGGTGGCTTCAGCACCACAAATCACTGTCCCAGAGACAAAGTTTCCACTTGGGAATCACAAGTAAACCCCAGGATGGACAGAGCTGTCAGAGCAGTCATGTCCACTTGGGTTTTTTATCCTCTTCCACCCACCCTGTTTTTCCTGTTACAATCACAAAGGAAGTCTTTCTATGCTGGTTGCAAGATGGGAGAAAGACCCTAGAAAACATCAACAGAGCATAAAATCGATGCTGGTATGCCTGCTTGGATTGGAAAGGCACCTGAAACACCACCTCAAAGATCCTGCACCCTGGCCTCTCTGTCCACCCTAGGAAAGATGTCTAATCATGTGGGAAAGGGGCAGCCCCTCCCTGCAGGACACTGTGAAAAAGGCTGACACATGCTGTTCTAAAAGGTTGTAATACTCTTCTGTTTTATTGCCAGTTGGCATTAATTAATTGGCTACTGTCTTCTTTCAGAATTGTCTCAACCAAGCAGTATCTGTTGGTGATTTATATTTGGCACTTCCCTGATAAAAGTTTTTCCACTGTAACTCAGCTTGAGCAAGACTTGTCTCTTCTTCTTCATGCCAACTTCAATGAAATGTCTTGTCTTCCTGCTTCTGCCTCTCTTTGTAGTAAATGCCATGGGAGAGGCAAATGGAGAATATTTGTGCCAGTAGCCTGTCTGCTACTCTTCCATCACCAGCACTCAGTCTGTCATCTTGCCTGGTGGCAACAAACATGTCACCATTAAGAGGAATTGTTTTGGGGTCAGATGCTCCTAACCTCCAGCTTCACTGGCTTCAGTGAGATGAATCTGTGTTATGCCAGCTGAGGATCTGTTCCTTCAGGAAAACAGGGCCTATCAGAAAGGCTGCACAGGGAAGAAAATCAGGGTTTCTTAAAAGGTTAGCTAACACTGCTTTAGCTAAAGCCCACCACAGCCCAGTTTCTGGAGGCTTATGACATGTAAATCTTGGATTAACTCAATATTCAGTAGAGCTTTGCAATCCACTCGTAACATTTTCCAGTTCAGTGTGAAGAATTGGGCCTCTCATGAGCCTCTTTTCAGCATTTCTCCAAAGCTCTGGATATCCTTCTCCAGTGAGGGATTTGGAGGGGATGCATTATGAGCAGGACACTAATCTGCTCCTCACTGTGGCGTGTAGGAATGGAATCTCAGACAGCATCATACGGCATTTGATCCCTATTTCGTCCCTAGGGTAACCTGGTGGAGACCAGTGTGCAGCCCTTTCAGCCCAGACTCCAGTATTTAACTGCTAGAGATGTTCTGGTGTCAAGTTTTCATAGATGTTTTTAGGTGGAAGAATATATCTAGCTCCTAAATTAACATGAGTAGAGAAGGCAGTTTGCTGTCACTGCTGGAACACTGCTGTCAGTCACTGCTGTTCAGAACTTTTATATGCATCTCAGGAGCCATGACAGAGTGAAAACCAGCAGCTCAGTCTGTTAAGGAATCATGGTGCTCACATTTTTAGTTTACAGGTTCACTCTCTCTTTTTTTTTAATTTTTTTAATGCCTGAGAGGTCTTCTGTTTGCAATTCAGTGCAGGCTTCTGGCTACAAGAAACAATTAACCATGCCTCCAATCAGGACGGAAACAGAAAGGTACGGAGAGATGATTAAGATCAAATCCCCAAACATAAAAGGAAATATAAAGCAAAAAAATTGAACAGTGGAACGGCATGCTTCATCTCTATTATTGATAAAATATTTTGCAATCCTGGAAAACTTAATAGCTTCTTTGGCATAATCTTTATGACCTTAAAGGGGTGATAAGGAAGGTAATAAAAAACTGTTTCTGAAAGGTTATGCGTTTTCCTAGTCAACTCAGTTTTTCCTTCTCACCTCCAAGGCTAACATTCAAAAGGAAGTTTGACACATACAGGTTGTGTCAGAACTTGGAAGCTGTTTATTGAGCTTCTCCCAAGATATTACCTATGGAACCTTGCAGAGCAGGGCAAGAAAGGGAGCCCTGTGAAGTGGCAACGGCGTCAGAAAAGTGAAGGGTCCATAGCTCAAAATGCTCAAGTTTATTAAAACAAAATAGGTCAGTGGAGTTGCCCAGAGGGTTACATAAGGCAGAAAGTAGCACTCCACAGAGGGGAGAAGGGAGCCTGTTAAAAGGCAAAGCCACTCCAGTTTGTTTATGGCCAGAGATAACTGTCTTGTGGGGTTCTGTTCTCCATAGCTGACAGAGTAAATCACACTCTTTATCTCCACAGCAGATGAGAATTTTGACTGAGCTGTTGTTTTGTGAGCTGCGGATTAAAGCAAATGGGGCTGTTATTTATTATTATGGCTAGCATTATTATTTTGTTCCTACCATCTCTTCATTTCAGTCTCTACATAAGGAATTTCACCACAATGGTTCCTTACAGGGAATGTTAGGCATCATAACAGCAGTAAGGATAAAAGCTTGACCCACCTGAAAAGGGTATATAAGAAAGGTGGCTTGGCAGTTGCAGTACAGGCAAGGGAAATAATCAAATATCCTTTGGGATCCTGACACTCTTACTCTGGGCAGGAGGTCAGCACAAAGTTGGATATGACATCTAGGAACATGGAAGTGCATGTGGCCTGCTGAAGCATCTGTCCCAGTACCAAACTCCTTCTGTTCTGCCCTCTCCTCCTGTGCCAGAAATTCAGCTTCATACCTTGAACACTGCCCTCTGTATCCCAGTTCCCTGGTCCTTAGTGTAGACAGGCATCTCTTGCAAAGATTTTAGGTACCCTGCAGCTCTCACATTTCAGTAAGGATGTTCTCATTTTCAGGCACCCAAATCTCAAGTATTTATCCTTCAGAAGTAGAAGCCTTCCGTCTCTTTTCATGCCTCCTCTTTGGCTCCTGTGGGACATTGCTCCCTCCTTTCCACAACTTCAGCTCAGTGACAGGACAGAGATACTTGTATTGAGAGACACTTGTATCGAGAGACACTTGTATCTTCCCAAAATCAGGCAGCACCCAGGTCCCACAGAAGCTCATACAATCAGAGAACACCTGATGCAACAGAAAACATGAGTACTATTTTTCATGTTTTCAGGTCTGTAAGAACAAATCAGAGCTCCTTACTAGTTTTCAGACTGTCTGATCCAATGACACCTACTGAGTGGGCCATGACCTAGGAAGCCTCTCAGCAGCTTCAGGAACAGGTTCCTGGGAGGAAACATGAACCACATGCCTTTGAGCCATTTGCTGGGAGCTGGTCAGAGGAACAAAGGAGCTTTATCTTCCATGGGAAAATGCTGAATCATCAAAATCCACATTTTTCATAGGGGCACATCAGTTTTCATGACATTTTCAGGAAGAAGTTTCTCTAATGCAGGATAGACAGCGGAAGGTTATTTTTATTTTCATGGAGGACAGGGAGTTGAGAGAGACAGAGATAAGAGGCTATAACCATACCCAGTCCGCTGGACAAACAGCATGAGAGTCAGTTCAAGTTTTGCTCTGCCTGGTCCAGAAGCAGGGCTGGATCTGCTCTGAGCAAACACCTGCATGCTAGAGAATAGCTGGAGGGGACAGGGGTGTAAATGTCTCTCCTTGCATAGTTTTTGCAAGACACAATTAAAAAGTCCTGGGTCCGTCCCATGTCAGAATTTCTGACACCCTGCAAACATCCGTACCTGAGCATTCAGCCGTCCCGGCCAGATGGATGGTTTGCATTCTCCTACACCTCGTCTGCACCCTTTCAACTCACCGAGCTGCAGCAGCATCTGTGCCATGAATCAGGATCACATCCCTACAGGACAAAAGGGGATCAGATGTGAGGCCTCTCCTTTACTCACAGCACTGGTTCCTTTCTTTCCTGTACAGAAACTTTTCTCCTTATCAGCCAACCTCTGCCACACCAGAATGGAACAGGTTCTTGTCTGCAAGAGCACTGGTTTCTTTCATGCTACACCTATTTACTCCAGTAGAGAATCTCGGCCCCTGGAGCTCAGCAAGGATGCTTCTACCACTGCGCTCACCCCCTTCTGGAACAAGCTCACATGAGCACTGCACATTCTGTCCTGATCTGTCAGAAATGCATCAACCTGCTGCTGCAATATCCACCTGGACAGGAATGCTGCTCTTTAGGGTCACTTTCTTCCCCCACCAGGTCTGGCCCTGTCTTGTAGGATCTTGCTGCTGGGTGAAATGCATTTTCTTTTGGCACACAGATGCCTTTGTCTGCTTGGCTCAGCTCTTTTTAAGGGATCACCCACAGCCCCTGCAGCTCTCACCCTGAGCTTTCTTCCTTTTCGGTGTCCCTGAAAATGTGGCATTTTCTGATTAATTTACACTAAAGCTCAATTCAGAAAGGACCTGATGTGTATCTTTTCTAGTAGGCCAGGCTTTGGCAAAGCAGAAATCCGTCTCAGGTGTGGCAGCTCTGTTCTTATAACAGGTAGACATTTCCATGACTAGTACTGGTGTTCATTCCTCCTCAGGTGTGGCTGGGAGCCTTAATTCCTGGGAGGGAAGAGCACAGCTTGACTTGTATGGTCCATAATGTTACAGGCCTTTGAAACTGCATTTTCTAGTCCTTCAGCTTCTCGCTGAAGAGGCCAAAATTTAAAGCAGGTCTGTGCTCTAGTGAGTAACTGATGTAATTACGCTCACTTGTTACAAGGAGAAGCTTTCACAAGAGGGGGAGGCGGTGGCCCCACGCCAGGAGGTGTGTCCCCGATGACAAGCCGCGGAGCCAATCACAGCCCTGAAAGATCATCACATTCATACCAAAAAGAAAAGAAACCGCCCCAGGGTATTTATACTGAGGAAGGANAGGAGGAAAAAAAAAAAAAAAAAAAAAAAAAAAGAAGAGAGTTGGCAAGAAAGAGAAAAAGAGACTGAGAACCTGCAACTTTGTTAACTAACTCTGCAGCTGAATTGAAAAAGGCCAGGCCGGTCCCCCTACAAATCTTGCTTCCTATCCCCTCCCCTCTCTCAAGCATCTCTGGAAATCTGTCTGTAGACGGGAGTGAAAAGTTCAGCTGCTCGGAGTGGTCCTCCTCTCCCCCTGGCAGGCAACCTCGTGAGCCGCTGCCTGTGGGGCTGCCGGAGCCGGGCTGAGCAGAGCTCAGGAGGGCGAGAGCCCCAGCGGGCAGGTGGGCAGCGATCCCCTGGTGCCAGCAGGAGAGGGAGCAGGGCCGCCCAGGAACCCCCGGGATTAATGATTACCTTCCCAGCACCCAGCACACTGCCATGGGCTCCCAGCTGCCCGTACCTCTGTTAAACAGCTAGGGAAAGAGAAGGCGGGTTTAGCTTTAACCAAGGGGTAAACGGTCAGCACTTACAAATGCTGAACCACCAAAAACCAGCCAGCCACAGCTTATTTATTCCACTTGCACAAGGGGACTGCGAGGTCCAAAGGATGACAGGACCCGTGGCAGCCTACAAACCCCATTTTCTGCCCCTGGCCTGTTGGATGAACCAGAGTAAAAAAATGCTTCTCCTCCCTGAGTGGCGTTTCTTCCTGCCCGCCCTCTCTCTCTGCTGCCTTTCTCTGTTCTGACTGCCTGTTCCCGGGTACAGACTGTCTCTGACCGCCCTGTGCGGAGCCTCGCACAATGGGACTGTAATATAAGCTCAGCGCGAACGAGCTGCCATTAATAATAATAATAAAANCCGTGCGGGCCGCGGGCACGGCCCCCACCCCGGCCTGGAGCCGGGCCGCAGGCGGCACTGGGCTCGGAGCTGCCCTCGGGAAGGGCACCCCGGCACGGCCACCAGGCACCTCCCCGCCCTCCGCGGCCTGGGGCAGAGCCGGGGGCCCCGGCGCTCTGTGTAACCCTGCCCGTGTGTCCAGCCTGCGGAACCGCACAGCTGCCGAGAGCAGAGGCGCTGGGGCAAGCGGTGGCTCGGAACAGAAGGGACATGGCCCGCCCCGGGCTGCAGGAGCAGAGCTGGGGAGAAGGCTGTGTTGCTCCGCGATGGCTGGCCGTGCCGCACTGTCAGCCCCGGCTCTTTGTTTCCTCTCCTCCACACCTCCCGCACAATCGTCTGACTGTTTCAGGCACGCACAGCTCTGGCTACTCAGCCCCTCCCCTTGCAAAAAACAGGAGACCGAGGAAACTCCTCTCCCATCCGCATCGTATGAAAATAGAGAGGAGACCTTTCCCATGCCGTAGTGGGCTGTCAGTGGCAGTTCTCTGTGGGGCTGGAGTACCTCTCCGCCTCCAAACCAGGCAGCGGGCCTGTGCTGCCAGCTGACCAGTCTCTGGTGGCCCTGCAATGTGGTCATCTTGGGCTGGGCAACAGGGCTTCCGCTGGAACACCAAAAGTCTTGGGGATGGGGATGGGGATGGGGGAGAGCAGAATGGGCACATCCAGGTGGGGGCTTTCATTCCAGACGGAGGCCTTGGGGGCTAATTGCAGTGCCTTCTCTTTCGACAGGAGTGATGACCTCAGGGGAAATATGTGGGCTCAGTCTAGAGGTGCCGATCTTTCAGCAGCTTAATAGAGAGCCCACGTTGTGGGGCAGCCATGCCAGATGTCAGGCTTGCTGTCACAGCCACTTTGCCAAAGGGGGTTCTCTGAACACCACCTCACTCCCCTGCACTACAGTTCCTTCTCTCCCTTCCCACGAGACTTTCGAGCTGCCTCCCTCTAGCATCGCTCCCCCCTTCTCCTCACACTAAGACTGTATCTCACTCCNGCCCATCACACCCTACGGCAGCTGCGGACAGGGCCGAGCAGCAGCCGCATCCCCGCTCTCCCGTGGGAAACCGGTGTCCCCCGGGAGCCCGCAGCCCGCTCTCCGCCGCCGCTCTGGCTGCCGGGGGCAGGCGCTGCGCTTTGCCGGGGTGGGGAACACAAAGGCCCTTTCCCCGCCCGGGCAGCTCCGCAGCGGGCTGGGCGGCCGGGCCGGGCCGGGCCGGGC